>JAJOOO010024966.1:0-16653 GCA_029582685.1 Solanum piurae | reverse complement strand
TTGATTCCTAATGAAGTTTTATTGTTTTATTTTTAGTGAAAGAAATTTCCGGAAAACAAATATTTTGTACTATCTAATAAAAGAAACAAACCTACTACTATTAGAATCACATACAAAAAATTGTATTTAAAAATGAAATCTTTTTATATCTTTTTCGTTTTTTAAAGAAGATATAATAATAAAAAAAATACCGTTCATCTATATTTCATGAATATATATAATTGTTTTTTTTATGCATAAACATGAAGAGTTTCATCATATTTGTTTGACAAAATTTGTATTTTAAAAAATCTTTACTAAATTGATTAATATACCACACGAAGCGCGGCTATGTTTTCTAGTGATGATATGGTTGTTGATGAAAATGATGAACAATCGGCTCAGTGTAACAAAGTCATGTGCTTTGTCTACTTCACGATGTATGCAATGATGCTTGTTGCAGTTACTCCAAACTACCACATTGCTCTAGTGTCATGGACACTATTTGTTATTGTTGCAACGAAGATTCAATTGACTTGTAATACAAACTTATGGTTAGTTTTGATAGTTTTTATAACTTATGGATATAAATCATATTTTTCTAAAAAAGTGAAATATATTTTCCAAATACTATGGCCAAACACATGGTGAAATTTCACCCAAATTTTCACCCAAATAATATTTGCCAAGAATATTTAGAAATCTATGGCCAAACGCTAGCTTAGTGTCGTCAAATGCATATTTTGTACCAATAACTGATGTAAATCCTTGAATTTCAGGTATTTGGATTGAGGAACAAAGCATGGATACTATTGAGCAAAAAGGAACAAGGCAACTGGAAGAATGAAGAAAAGAAGGCCTGAGGATCGCCCAATCCCAACCCATTGGGCGAGTCGCCGAACAGCCTTGTCCTTGCCTAATATTTCAGTATGCCAAGTTCTGAAGGAGAAAATCAAGTCGACGATAGAAAAGAGCAGTCGGTGAGTCATCGAATGGTTCCGCGATGCAGTGTCATAACGCCCAAAGTTGCAGAACTTGAAGATGTTGAAGGCCAAAGCAAAAAGGCAATGAAATTGACCAAAGGGAGGATCGCCGAGTGGATCGGTGATCCTGACTTACTGCGCCGACTGGACCTTCGCAGAGCACTTTTTGACAACTATAAATACCTGTTTAAATTTTTAGCTTAGAATCTGATTTTGTGTAGAATCATATTATTTTTCTGTTTTTGAAGTTGAGAACCTAGAACTGAATAGAGGGACAATATTTCTTTAGCTTTGAAGATTTCCATTTATAAGAAATTGGAAGTGGGTGTTGAATATTCTTCATCTTAGACCTTTGTAAAGACAATATCAATCGTACCCAGTTGATGGAAACACAACTAGGTAATAATTTTTACCTTTTTACTATGTCTAGCTAAAACCCCAATTCTTGGGGTGTGATTATGGGTTGATTTAACTGCTGGGTATTGTTAATTGATAGTTTATTTGTTGTTTAAAAGTTATTTCGTTCAGTAATTATGGTTGAATTTAATGGGTTGTGGTTGCAAATACAATCTTAACTTCGTGTTTTTGGCTTGCTCGAAAGAGAGGTTTTAAAACCAAAATTACTGAATCGATGGTCTGTAGGTATTGGGTTGCCATGGGTTCAGCTTGAGAGAGTGAACCTTAAACCCCTTTCCACACATTCAGCTCGAGAGAGTGAATGGACTAAAGCGAAGGTGAAACCAATTTGATTCGGGGTAAATTATTTGAGAGAAAGTTTACCCCCACTAAAGTCTAGCTTATTCACCGATTTGCAGTTGTTTACTATTAATTGCAATTTTCCGGTTGTTTACCTTAGCCCATAATCCTATCACATCCCAAGAATCCCGTCTCCATATTCGTATTTTTGTACTATTTGTTGTTTTAGCTGATAATACAAACAAAACCCCCTTTGATATTTGACACTTGTGTCATCCTTAATTTAAACCATGCTTTTATTCGTAAATATTTTTAGCTATGATTAACTAAAGCATATTCTTACTTGCCTATTAATTCTCGATTATGAACCACTCCCTTTGGGACTCGACCCCAACTCATATTACTACTCACGATCATTGGCACTTAGTATTGGATGAAGTGTCCTGATACGTAAAATCAACCACTACGGGAAGTGTGACCCTTGATGAGTCGTGGTGCCCAGCGTGAAGGTGGGGCAGACCAATGTAAGTTAGGGATAATTGGGTCTTTTTCGGTTTTAATTAAATCAAAGCTATGTCATTTTACCCAAGCCTAGGACCCCTATATAAGTGATTTTAACCCCAAAACTTACCCATTCAAGTCATTATTTCCAAAACCCAAAAGAAATCCCAAAGTTCTTCTCTCAAATATTTCTCTCTCTAGAACTTGAAGAAGAAGAAAGAGTTTGAGCAAGGATCAAGGTCAATTCTCCATTTCTCAAGCATTTGTGGGCTTTGATATCATGGTATGATAGCTTTTCATCCGTGAAATCCTTTCTTCCATGGAGTCCCCAAGATTCCCCAATTGAAAAGTAGAAAATCCCAATTGAGTTAGGGTTTTCTTTTAATGTTGTGGGTCTTGATGAATGTTGATCCAATTGAGTGGATTATGATTGTTTATGATTGAATTGATAGAAATACATGTTTTTAGGATGAATTTATATGTACCCATGCTTAACCCGTGTTTCTAAGTTAGAATTGATATAATTGGGTTTGATGCCATGAAAGGAGAATTTGTGGGTTTAGATGTATTCTATTAGGATTGATCAGCTACATTAGAATTGCTTTGATATTGAAGCCTATATGATGATTTATGATTAGAATTGCTTTGAAAGTGAAGCATAAGAGATGATTATGATATTGATTGCTTGAGGTTGAAGCAAATAGGATGATTATGAGATATAGTGCTTTGAGAGTAAAGCTTATGTTATCAATAGTTGATTATTGATGTAATTGTTGTGGAAGGGATAGTTCCCACATGAATTCCTTAAGTATGAATGTGAAAGACTTTCTCACATTGAATAATTCTAGGTTGAAAGGTTTGCTCACCTAAAATGAATCTAGACGAAAATGCTAAGATATGGATGAGGCAAGAGGTGATCACCCATGACCTCTAGATGAGAAGGATAGGAGGTGAATTCCCATATTCCTTAGAGGAGAGTAAGAGGCGACTACCCTTATTCCCTAATGTTAGATATGGATGTGCATACCCATGATCCCTCATAGAAATATGTGGAGTCAAATACCCGTATCTTATATTGAAAGATGTGGAGGCAAATACCCGTATCTTATTATGAAAGGACATGGAGGCGAATACATATGCTTACTTATAAAATGATATGGAGGGGAATTCCCGTGTCATATGATGTTGGGCATGAAGTCGAATACCTATGATCCCATAAGATAGACATGAAGGTGAATATATGTGACCATATTAACAAGGCAAGAGGCGACTACCCATTAGCCTTTATGTAAGGCAAGAGACGACTACCCAAGAGCCGTTAAAGGAAGGCAAGTAGGTGATTCCCCATGTCTATAAAAGATAAGCCAAAGATGATAATGATAGGTGATGAGCTTAGATGATGGCCTAAGGTTGCCTACTATAATGAGTAAGACTAGTGGAGGATTATCCATGTCTTGGTTAAGTATGCTTTGAGGTTACTCTATGAAGTATTCCTTTTATGTTATGATAATCTATTCTATGCATTGATTATGCTTATGACTTATATTGTCTAACTCTTATGTTTATGTAAGCTATCATATTTAATACATTCTTGTACTAACGCATACTCTTGCCTACATTTATTATCCAAGGGTCCGGCGGTTCTGACTCACATCCTCGTGGCTAGGATCTTAGTAGAGGCAAGACTTGAAGATTGGTGAGTCCTCATAGCATTCGAGGATTTGACCACCATTTCCTTATGTCTTTCATTTTATGTTTTGAACATTATTGTATGGGTTGTGTCCCAATGATTCTTGTATTAGATGGTTTTGAGACGATTGTATGAGACTTCCACTTCATTTTATAAAACTTTGATTGTGTTAAAAATGGTTTTAAATTTTACCGATTTTCTATTATCTTATGTTATGAAAGCTAAGTGGCTTATATGAGGCCTGTCGAGGTCTTGTATGCCATGTTACGTCTAGGGTGATACCCTGGGTCGTGACAAAATTGGTAATCAGAGCACAAGGTTTAGAAAGGTTTTAGGATGTCTTGAAACTACGTCTAGTAGAGTCTTGTTCAAAAGTGTGAAGTGCGCCACATTTATGAATGAGAGGCAATAAGATGTTTAGGAAACTTCACTTCTTCATTTCTCTAAGTCGTGCGATAGAGTTTGACTCTATAAGGTCTCTCTCCTAATCCTTATCTGATGGTCTTAAGGATATGACTACTCAAAGAACTTTTACCAGAAGGACCGAGGGAGAAAATGTTGACCAAAGAGCTCTTCCTTAAGCTTCTCAAGCTCTGGTTGACCCTTTGGCCGAACAAGTGACTAATGCAAAGTTTAGGGCTGCTTTTCAAGTGTTGGATCAAGCCGTGACGGCCCAAGCCAATAGGGAAGTTGTGAACCCCGTGAACTCAAATGTGGGCACGACGACATCTAGAGTGAGGGACTTCACTAGGATGAATCCTCCGGAATTCTATGGTTCTAAGGTTGAGGAAGATCCTTAAGAGTTCATTGATGAGGTTTATAAGATTTTGTCTATTATGAGAGTTACTTCGGTGGAAAAGGCAGAATCGACCGCTTATCAACTTAAGGGCGTTGCTCAAATTTGGCTCAACCAATGGAAGGAAGCAAGACCGGTAGATGCGGGTCCCTTAGAATGGGAAAGGTTTAAGTCCACTTTTCTTGATAGGTTATTTTTCTTGAGATGAGGGAGGCTAAAGTGCTTGAGTTCATTAATATTCAACAAAGAAGTATGAGTGTGAAGGAATATGCCTTGAGATTTACTCAATTGTCGGAATATGCTCCTTCTATAGTTGTCGACTCTAGGGCAAGAATGAGCAAGTTAGTATTGGGTGTGTCTGACTTAGTAGTGAAAGAGTCTCGTACGGCTATGCTTGTCCATGACATGGATATTTCTCATCTTATGAATCATGCCCAACAGATTGAAGAGGAGAAACTTAAGGAGAGATATAGGGAGAACAAGAGGTCTAGAACCGGTGATGGTAATTTCTCTTATGCTAGGTACGGTGCACATGGTCTTCCTAAGCATCGACAAAGGTTTTTCGGGAAAGGTTCCGCTAATGCTCCTAAGTTCAACCAAGAGAGGGTGTCTAAACCTAAACCTCACGGATATTATGGTGGGTTTTATTGCCAGATTGTGGTAAATGTGGAAGAAAGTATGCGGGCAAATGTCTAGCGGGTTCCAATGTTTGTTTTGGTTGTGGCAAGATGGATCACAAGATAAGGCACTGTCCTTCAATTGCTAAGAATGAGGGAGATAGTCGTCGTAGGTCTCAACCCAACCCTTTATCCGGTCCAAGTGGTTCGGGTACTGGTGCTCCCAAGCAAAATAAATCATATGCACTTCAGACTCTTGGTGAGCAAAAGGGTTCTCCCGATGTGGTTACCGGTATGTTGAAAGTTCTTGATGTTTATGTTTTACTTGATCCCGGTTCTACCATGTCTTTTGTAACGTCATGTGTGGCTATGAGATTTGATGTGCTCCCTGATGTGTTGATTAGATCCTTTTTCTGTCTCTACTCCTGTAGGTGATTCTGTGATGGCTGAGAGGGTCTATAAAAATTGTCCCATCTCCTTATCCCATTGAGTTACTCTAGTTTATTTGGTAGAGCTTGATATGCTAGATCTTGATGTTATCCTTGGGATAGATTGGTTGCACTCTTGTTATGCTTCTATTGATTGTAGAACCCGTGTAGTCAGATTTCAGTTTCCAAATGAGCCTATCCTAGAATGGAAGAGGGGAAATTATATGCCTAAGAAGTTAGTTTATCTCTTGTCTTAAAGCTAGAAAAATGATTTCTAAGGGCTGCATGTGCCACCTAGTTAGCGTGAGGGAAACATATTTTAGTGTTGACCAACTCCAAGGAGATAGTTACTTTATAAGATTGACCTTAGTCGGTTATCACCAAATGAAGGGTGAAAGATGATGATATTCCGAAAATGTCTTTTAGAAGCCGGTATGGTCATTTTGAGTTTTTGGTGATGTCGTTTGAATTGACTAATGCTCCAACGGCGTTTAAGGATTAGATGAATAGGGTGTAAAGACAATACCTTGATATGTTCAGTAGTAGACCCTACCAAGGGTAGTGTTATGGTTTACAATGGTTTTGAATCATCTTTTGTGTTAGAGGTGAAAACTAAGCAATGTCTTGATCCGACCTTAGTAGAATTGAAAAAAATGGTACATGGAAAGTCTGTTCAGGCTTTTTCCCAAGGGAGAGATAGTGTGCTTAGGTACCAAGGTTGTTTGTGTGTTCTGAATGTCGATGACTTGAGGGAACCAATCTTGTCAAAAACCAAGAGGTTTATCCCAAGACATTAGTATTCCTACTTGGAAGTAGAAGAAGAGATATTGAGATTGATGTTCATGATTGGGTTTACTTGAAAATCTCACCCATGAAGGGTGTAATGAGGTTTGGTAAGAAAGGGAAGCTTAGTCCCCATTATGTAAGCCCATATCAAATTTTGAAACGTGTTGGTAATATTGCTTATGAGCTTGATTTGCCTAATGAGTTGGCATCGATGCATCCGATTTTCCATGTCTCTATGTTGAAAAAGTGTGTTGGAGATCCAACATCCATAGTTCCCATAGAAGATTTGGGAGTTGATGAAAGTCTTTCTTATAAGGAAGTTTCGGTTGAGATTTTGGACTGGCAAGTTAAGAAATCGAGAAGCAAGGAAGTTGCTTCCGTGAAAGTATTGTGGAGGAATCTTTTAGTTGAGGCCACTTGGGAGGCCGAGGTTGATATGATGTCCCGATAACCTCATCTTTTTCCTTCTACTCCTACTCTAGCTTGAGGTGATGAGTTCCTCATGGTTTATTCTTTGTTTTGGTGTCATGTGTTGAGATGTTCCCATGATTTCCTTAGTTTATGCATGTTCATGAAAAACTTGTGTTTTGAAAGAAAATGAGTATACATGATTGATTTTCCTCATGTTGTTGTAGATCTCAGGTATGTCTCTCAAATTTTACTAAGTGTCAGCATGATCCACGGAACCCATCGACGGACCGTCGATGGGGTTTCATTGGTCCAAGTTAGGGTTACAGTCTACCCTACCCGGATCCCCTACCAAAATAAAACCTTTCATTTTTAAATTAACCCCCTGTTTTCCTCATTTTCCCCAACTATTTCTGTAACACCCCAACTTTTTGAAACGTCTAAATTAACTCGTACCTTCGTGGAAATACAAAGAGGGTGACTAATAAATTAAGAATGATGTGGTATGTCATAATTTAAGTGTTCAAGGTTTGTATCTCAAGTTTTGAAGTTAGGTAGGTGGCAAAATAAAAGTTGGCGAAAGTTATCGTAAGTTCATTTTTAAAGATTTCTTTGAAATTTGGGTCAAATGTCTCAGAGGTTTTCTCTCAATATATAAAGATTTATGGGGCCTAGAACCTATCAAATTGAAGGTCTATGAGTCTAGGTTCCAACGCATCAAACCGTTCGTTCATACGACTTTAGAATAGAGAGATATTCTCATTTTTACGAGACTGCGCAAGCAGGCACGTGAGGTGGGGACCTAGGTTGGTGGAACAATATATATATCTTCTTATTCGATTTCTTCTTCATTTTTTTAGTTAGAAACCAGAAAACTCAGGAAAACCATTTTTAGGATCAACAAAATTATAGATTTTCTCGACTTAAGTCCTTGACGAAAGTTGTTCTACGTGTTGAGCTCGTCATCATGGTATAATTTGTTTTATCTATTTCATAGAATATCATACTTTGGTGTTGGGATACCAAGGGTTTGGACATTTTAAGGTTTTGAGGTGTATTACGAACTTAAGTTCAAGGTAAGACCCTTCTTTCTTCGACTCTAGCTTTGATAAGCCGCAAATAACAATTTGCGACGGAAATACATATCTTTTATTGGATTATCGTGGTATCTTCTATTCTTGTGTATTGATTATAGTCCTGCCTTGTTGTAGTATCGAGGGGGTTCGTGTGTTAAAAGTCGTTAGACAACGTGAATTCAGCGAAAAAGGTATGTTAAGGCTATTCCCTTCTTACGTCATGTTTCTTTAAATCTTAGGAGCAATGTAATTGGATTGTGTTATTGTTGCCTTTGGGCTATTGTGGTTAGCAGCAGGAATGTGACCTATGCCTAGAGGGCTATGTTCTACCTGCGGGGCTATATTGATGCCTAGAAGGTCTATGAGTTGCCTACGGGGCTATATTGACGCCTAGAAGGGCTATGAGGTGCCTACGGGGTTATATTGATGCCTAAGAAGGTAATGTGTTGCCTACATGGCCATGTTGTTGCCTAAGAGGGCTATGAATTTTCTATAAGCTATATTGATGCCTAAGATAGCTATGTGCTGCCTATGGGTCTATATTATTGCCTAAGTGGGATATGTGACTGCCTTCGGGGCTAGGGGACTACCGATAGAGGTATATAGACTGATTGGCACCTTCTGGCTTATGGGGCCCCGGGTAGGTGGTCTTGTGTGATGTTTGTATCTACCAAGCTTATGGGGGTTTGGTTAGGTTGTTGTTTTATTATTTTTGATATGTTTAGATTTAGGAGAAGGTCAGTACACTTATCTTATCCTAGATTTATTTATTGGATTACTCCCAGTATATTAGGATACTTACTCATAGTTTATTTCCTTTCATACTTGGTACATTATTTTGTACTGATGCCCCATTGCCTAGGGGTGTTGCATTCATACCGACAGGTCCCGACAGATGACCCAGTAGACCTCCTCAGCAGCAGGATTGACTTCTATTCAATTGGCTAGCCCCATTCCTCCGGAGCTGCTAGAGTTGGGAGGTTTGTTAGCTTTTATTGTATATATTTTTATGGGTAGGCTGGGGACCTGTCCCACCAATATTTAATACTATTAGAGGCTTGCAGACTAGTGTGTGGGGTGTTTAGCTACGTTATGGCCATGCTGGCCTAATTTGTTGGTTTGTTGAAGCTTGTTAGTTGTTTGATGTATTGTCTTGATATATAGCTGCTTTCAGTTTTGGTATAGAGATCATGGTGGTCTCGACGGCCCAATCAGGACTTCTGTGCTAGTTGGCTATTTCTTTATATGAACTCTTTGGAGTAGCTGTTTCTTTTATATATCCGTTGACAGGGGCCTTACCGGCCGAGGGCTTAATTTTAAGCTGAGATATACTTGTTTGTTTTATTGATTGTGTGTGGCTGCCATGCGCTAGTAGCAAATGGTTTAACAGGGTCGGATCGGACCTGAGTTTTGGCATTAAGAGCCAGTTGCGCCCCTTAAGTTTGGGGCGTGATAGTTTCAAACTATACATACACCCAAAATGACCCTTCTAACTCCTAAAGTTCATCCATAACATCTTCCCTTTCCATTCTTTTACTCCCATTTCCCCCAAATCTCTCCCAAAAATCCATTCCCCCAATTTCTAGTGTTTTTCCAACCTTCTTTCTTCCTCAAACACTCATTCGAGTCCGGGTTCGGTGTCAATTTTTCTTGGGTCTTAAGAAGAAGTCGAAACCAACACACTCCTCAACTTCGTTTTGCTTATAAGGTAATCAATCTCACCAAAACTTTGATTTGTTTTCACTGTTTAAATTGAAATCAATGAAGTTGTACTTGACCTTGGGTAGGCATTTGCATGATCAATTTGTATAAACTAATCTGAAAACTACCCTTGGAATGACGGTATATGGAGTGTGATGCTACATTTAATTAAATAAAGAGGATTTGATGTCTAAGCGGGTGTCTTAACTTAGGGTTTCAAAGCTTGTTTGATTAAATGTGGAATTTGAATGAATGAAACCCTAGGAATGATAGACTTCCGCATAATATGTTGAAATGCATGTTTAGACTCAAAATAGGTTGATTATTGTATTGATTGGGTTGTTTGAAATTTGGAACCAAAACCTTCATAACACTGATCAATGACCTCAACCCACAGACCGTAGGTCAACCCACGGACCGTAGGTCGTGGTCCGTAAATCAACAACACATAAAAAATTGGCTAAGTTAGGAACCACAGTGTGGACTACGGTCCGTCATTTGATCGACGGACCATTTGCACATATGTGGTTCTCCATCATAAACTCAATAATGTAACTTCCTTACCTACGGAGGGGATCCACGGTCTGTCGTTTGATCGACGGTTCGTAGGTACCCACCGTAGGTCACAAAAATAGCTACTGCCCAGAACTTTTTAATTTTTTTTGTCTAACTGCAAATGGTGTTCTAATTTTTTTTCTTAGGTCTTGTTGACTTCTTTAAGTACTAACATGTCTTCCACAAGTACAATGGCATCAAAACAAGCACATGAGTACGCCAAGAAGGGCAAGTCTAAGTCTGTCTCCCCGTCCCAATGCTTGATCAATGAGTCCAGTGAGAACAAGTACATCTCGGAGACCACCAGAGGCTTCCCCACTACCCCTTGGACCACGAGGAACAGGGCTAGGTAGATTATATCATCCAGTGATGAGGTCGAGGTCACTGCCCTCAATCTGAGAAGGGGGCTTCACCCGCAGGAAAGTCTTAGTCCTGCTATGAGTCACATTCTGACTCTGGTTCCAGCGGTACTTCGGCCTCTTCTTTCGATGTCGATAGCCCGGGGGATGCACACGACCCACCTAGCACCATAGTTGAGCCGGTTCACAGTGCCACCAAGCCAAATATGTGGTGTGTTGAGGGCCAATACCAGATTTATGTTGATGGGAAGGCCTTGAACGAGCATAAAAAGTTAGCTCGCCTAATTACTGAGGAGCGCCGGGTTTTGACCGAGAAACTCCACACGGTGCCCTCCATCCATGCTCTATTTAAGCAGCACAGGTGCTCCTGGATGGCTGAGAGTCTGGGGAGATTTAGTGAGGAAATGGTGTGGGAGTTCTACACCGCATATGTTGCCACTGTCGCTAGTGCCTTGCCACCACGCGCCAAGGCTTTAGCTCAACCACCTCTCCTAACTACCATGGTGTGGAGCCTACCAGTTGTTATTTCTAAGACCACCATCCGCCGTTTCATTTACGGCCTGACACACACTTTGCCTATCAATACGGTAGAGTACAACTACCAGATGGGGATGGTTCAGGGCAGTGCTTTTCGAGACCCTGAGCAGAATGAGTCACTACTTTGGTGGATGGAGTGCCATATTGCTGATGAGGGACAGAGCATCGAGTGGGTGCAAAATATGTAGTTTCCGATAAAAAAGGTGACACTGAGTTTTGGGGCCAAATTTTAGTGGTCCATCGTTTGTACTAGACTGTCCCCTACAAAGGAAGAAAATGTTGTTACATGGGACAGAGCGGTGATGCTTATTGCATTACTAGCGGGATTAGAGGTTGATTTCGCCCGGATCATTCTTGCTCAGATCCATGAGAGGGCCTTCCGGAGGACCACGACCATACCCTTCACATGCTTGATTTTCCAGTTGTGTAGAGAGTCTACTATGTCGATATGGCACTGTGATAGATTGGTCGAGGTGACCAAGATGGTGGATGTTGGGCCCATCCAGGATGATACTATCCCCGCTACCCCACATTGGGGTACACTATCTATCGTTCCTCCCTTGGGTGATGACTTAGTTCGAAAGGTTGAGCAAGTTACGGTGGCATAGGCGAATGATACTTCCATACCTCCCACTTCCGCAGATGCACATGTTTCCCCTTCCACCGTAACTAGTCAGGCTGCGAGCTCATCCCAAGCCACTCCCTCTTCAGGGTCCACTTTAGTTCCTCTGGCACGAGTCCGGAAGTTGGATACCCAGATGGCTACCTTGTTGCAGCATATGAGGCCCTGGATGCAACGATCTATTGAGAAGTTCGAGGCCTGTATGGAGCTGATGATGGATAGGAAGATTCAGGAGGTCAACAAGAGACTGGATGCATTTAAGTTGAGAGTTTTGGAGAGGCCTGCCCCTACCATTGATATCACCACTTTCCAGATGGAGTTGTCTAGCCTCCGTTCTGATGTTGTTTCTCTTCTAGCCCCTGCTGAGACTGCACCGGAGATCACTCCTATTGATGAGGCTGATGATGTGGTGATGACTGCCCTCTTTGGCAACACTATGCCACCACCCGACCTTTCCCGTGCGGCCGGGAAGTGCCACCGATCTTTTGATCATGCTTCTGATACTGATGAGGCCTGTCAGACAAAAAAAAGGAGCAAAGCAGTTTGAGGCAGCCCAGAGGCAATCTATTATAGATGAGGAATTGCGGCAGCAGCAGGCCCGAGAGGTTGATGTGGCCCTTTTGTTCCGAGGAGCACTATTGATGGTGTTCCCACTATTGATGAGGGCGCTACTGATGGCGTTCCTATTGCTGATCCAGTGGGTTCTGAGAAATTGAACCCACACACGTCTTGATGGGTCTTCGGTGCATATGCGCCATAGGTTTGGTTCACCCTATGCCTTATTTTTTTGTTCTTTTTCTGCATTGAGGGCAATTGCACCTTTTTTACGGGGGTGGGGTAAATGGGTTGTGAGTGATAGGGTGAAGTCTGAGTAACCGAACTCATAACCCTCCTTGAGGTTTTCTTGCATGTGTTCTTTTAACCCATGGGACTGTTTTACTTTTATATTGAACCGGCATGTGTAGGATTGTATGTGTATAAGTAAGTAGAAGAATGAAAGCATGATGGAATAAGAGCATGAAATTGATATATGTCCAAAATTTTGAAATGTGCTAGATCTATAGGTTTAATAAGTTGAATGTGTTTGGATCTTCATGTGACGTGATAAGGAACCGGTATGATAGCATGGCTTAAGCTAAAACTTGAATTGGGTGCTTCAATAATCCGATATTGAAATAATGTTCCAAATGTGTGAGTAGATTTTGTATGTTCATGCAGCATGTGCCAATCTAAAACTTGCCTCGTTGGTCATGTTAAGATAATCTAGGCGAGGAATTGGGAAATGATTATAGGCCCTTGTTCAAATAAGTTCACTTAAGCCTAAAAAGAACCAACCAAAAGAAATAAATGCTCCCTTTGATCCAAATGTTTAAGCCTAACGAATACCACTTCTTTCAATACACCTAACTCACCATCCCTAAAAAGATTGTTTTGGCCCTGGTCCCTCCTTGGACATGTGCACCTTAGCTTAGGCCAAAATCCTAAGTTGAGGGTGACTAATTCAAAAGTTACCTTAATCTTGATCCTGGTCTGACTTCGGTTATTGTGCACCTCAACCCATGCAAAATAGATAAGTTGAGGGTGGCTATGAAAAACGAAATTGAAAAAAAAGGGTATAAAAAGAGTTGTGTGTAGAAGAAGGAAAAGGATATAAAGAAAAATAAGATGTGACTGAATTCAAAATAAACAAAAAAGAGTGATAATGATGATGAATAACAAAGAATGAAGAAGTAAAAGAAAAAAGAAAAGTGAAAAAAAAGAGCGAAAAAGTCAAAGTCACACCTGTGCTGAAGAAAGTCAAGGAAAAAAGCAGAAAATAAAAATATATCAAAATTGGTTGAGAAAAGAGGTAACTAGCCAATGTAATGTCAAGAAAGGCAGAAAAATCACTAAAAGTACCCAAATGTATCATACATGACCCTGAGCCTACGTTACAAGCTAATAAAGTCCTATAGTGATCCTAGTGACTAGTTAGGAGAGTCTATGCATTGAAAATAAGGGCAAGCCTATGGTATTGAGCACTAATTGTATTTGAATTCACTTCCAAGCGTGTGTGTTGACTAAATCCTTAAACTTTAAAATCAGATTTGTTGTGTGAATAAGGATTTCTTTGAAGTGATGGGACTAGTTACATTGTTGGAGAATTGGTACCTTGGTGATTGTTGAAAGTGTATGTGGTGATGTCTATTGGTCTGTTTATGTCATGTTTTGATCCGCATGAGTTTGCTTGGTGAGTATAAATGAAAAGATTTGCACTAGCTGATGTAATTGATTGAGAAAGTCATGTGATTGCTTGAGTTTGTATGTTTGCTTCTACACGAGTGTCGTTTAGAATTTTAGTGTGTCGCTTGAGGACAAACAATAAGCTTAGGTTGAGGGTGTTGATATACCGTGAGTTTATAGTATTTTTGATGTGTTTCACTTAGAGTTTGTGTGTGTCTTGGCTATTTTGTTATTAGACATAATGGTTTTTATGTAATCTTTGCAGGAAATTAGTTTGGAAATAGTTGAGATGAAAAAAGAACTAAAGTGGCAGCAGTAGCAGTCGACAGAGCCAAACCACGGACCGTAGGTCTAGTGACGGGTCATAGGTGGTGGTTCATGGATGGGTTGAGGGACGTCTGACCAAGTGTGGAACTATGGAGGCAAACGACGCCCGTAGAGTGAATGACAGACTGTAGATTGATGGTCGTCGTTTGATTCAGAGAATTGAAGTTCCAGTACTTAAACCAAGGAAGAACAGGACGGACCATAGTCCAATCCACAGACCATAGGTGGGACCATCGTTTGAAGGTCCTGAAATATTTTTTAAGTGTTGAACCAGAGAGGTGACCCACAGACCGTAGGCTGATCCACGGTCCGTAGGTTTGGTCGTCGATCGAAAACCGCGTCTGACCCAATTTTCCTTATTTTGGTTTCCTGCTTTGTTTAGGATTTAGTTTCTATAAATACTAGTTGTTATTTCCGATTTTGGGTGTTAGATAATATTAGAGTCTTTTGTTATGTTTTTTGGGATTATTTTGCAAACACTAAGCAATTTAATTTCGGATGTTGGCTTTATGCAATTTGCACTTTGATTTTCAATTCAAGATTTTGGTTTTCATCTATTCTAATTATAAGTTCATGATTTCTTTTAACCCTAGTATGAATTGTGAACTCTCAAGCATAAGTAGCTATATCCACAACTAGGGTTGGGGAACCATAAGCAATTAACAATGTATGACTAATAACTAAGTAATTCTTGACTAGTGTTTATACATGTATTGTTAATCCTTTCGTTTAAAAGTCTTTCTAGCGATGCACAATGTTAGAACTCACCTCATTCCTACTTGTCTTACCAAGGGGGTAATGAATGAGAAAAAGATTAAACAACAGAGATTTAGTTAAGGATTTGTTGCTATCTAATAGTCTGACTTTAATTAGTTGATGTGATGGTGAATACCCAACTCAATTGACACGAGGACTAATCTGGGGTAAAGGTAAGGGTTAGTAAAACACACACCCGTAGATTTACCAAGTCGCGATTGACGGTTCCTACTTAGCTTACCAATCACTTAGGGATACATAACTTATCGACCTTGCATGTCAAACACTAGGATAGAATTACTATTATTAGGAATACTACGTTAAGAGCTTGTGGGGAACACATATGCCCTAGTTTTCATCTTATATTGATATATAACTGTGAAATCTTGCTTACTTGTTACATATTAATTCAAATCCACAAATTGTTACTTTAGTTACAAAAACCCCCATTTGTTTACTTTTTTCAGAAATAGTTTGATCAAAAAGAGATAATTGAGAGTTAAGTTTAATTCTAAACCATATTCCTCATGGGATCGACCCCAACCTACAGGTTGGCTTCTTTATTTGGCAATAACCGCTTATACTTCTTTTTGGAAGTGTAATTTGGGCGTATTAGCTGATTATTATAGAAGGTTTGTCGAGGGGTTCTCATCTATTTCATCCCCGTTGACAAAGTTGACTCAGAAGACAGTAAAGTTTCAATGGTCCGAAGCTTGTCAGAAAACTTTCAGGAATTGAAAACGCAATTGAATATTGCCCAGTGCTGACCCTACCAGAGGGTACACAAGGCTTTATTATGTACTGTGATGCGTCCAGAGTTGGACTTAGTTTTTCTTTGACGCAGAATGGCAAGGTTATTTTATGCCTCTAGACATCTTAAGATTCACGAGAAGAATTACCCGACTCATGATCTAGAGTTGGATGCGGTGGTGTTTGCTTTGAAAATATGGTGTCACTATCTCTATAGGGTTCATGTAGATGGATTCACCGATCACAAGAGTCTTCAGTATGTTTTCAGTTAGAAAGAGCTTAATCTCAGACAAAGGAGGTGGTTGGATTTACTCAAGAATTATCACATGAGTATTCTCTATCACCCAGGTAAGGCTAATGTTATTGTTGATGCTTTGAGCAGGTTGTTTATGGGTAGTACTGCCCATGTCGAGGAAAGCAAGAAAGAATTAGCCAAAGATATGTACAGACTTGCACGATCGGGAGTCCAGTTAATGGATTCCGATGAAGGTTGAGTGGTGGTTATGAATGGGGCTGAATCATCACTAGTATCTGAAGTGAAGGAGAAACAAAAACAAGACCCCATTTTGCTTGAATTGAAGGCAAATGTTCATAAGCACAAAGTGATGGCTTTTGAACAAGGGGGAGATAGTATATTGAGGTATCAAGGTAGATTGTGTGTACCAAATGTGGATGAGCTTCAAGAGAGGATCATGGCAGAGGCTGATAACGTTCAAATATACTTCTTGAAAAGAAATATAAACGATCGTATGCAATATATTTACTCAACTATGAGTCGGGGTCGATCCCACAGAGAATATGGAAGAATATTATCAATAGCAAATATTTAACTCGATAGTCGTTATATAAAAATGGGGGGATTT
>JAJOOO010024965.1:0-13541 GCA_029582685.1 Solanum piurae | reverse complement strand
TGTCTCTTTACTTCCGCGCCTGAACATCTTTCCTGCAAAATATGATAAAAACACATAAAAACCAATACAACAAGGCCCTAGACACACACAACTTGTAAGTGAAATGTATTAGAAATACCGTAAACTCACGGTATATCAGGGCGCTGGCTGGCGCGATGTCCCACCCCTATCCCAGGTTTTGACAATTTTTCTTTCTCGTTTTTCATTTCTAAACCCTCTAAACTTCAAAGGTTCTTTCCCCAAACACTTAGAATTATTTGTACCCTAAATATACTTCAGATTCTACTAGAAAAACACAACTATAAACATGAATCAATCTCAAGAAAACTCCATCAACACAACCCACAAGAATTCAAACGAATTTCATCAAGAACTCAAGGATTTACTTTCAAATCTAATAACTTCGCTGAAATTGAATCATGATTGGCGCGTGGGTGAACTAACCCAACGCTATGTGATCTCACATACCGTGTAGGAATCACCCCCGATGAAATCCACAAGCTAAACTTGACGCCCTGACGAGTTTTGCTTCTCTTGTCCTTTCTCCTCTTCCTTTCTCTTTTTTCCAAGCCCTAGCGTATTTTGGTAAAAGCTTAAACTGATCTAATTCTGATTAGACCCTAACTTAATTACCAAAAACGAAATAAAATAGTTGGGCAAGGAAAAGACCAAACTACCCTTTCAAAATCTGGATTGGACTTTCCTTATTCCAACAACCCAACTTCCAAAAAGTATAACTCACTCATACGAACTCGGAATTGCGCAAACTCAGTGGTGTTGGAAAGATCATTCCAAGAGATTTCCTACCATATTTGGAAGTACCTCTAACTTATCATGATCTAGTAGTTATGGCCGTTTGAAGTTGGCCAAAACTCAACTTATTCTAACTTAACAAAATTTCCAGATTTTCATTCTTTCCAAAAATGACTATTTCCAATTGTTAGCTTCTTCCTAGTTATTTCAAATTGCGAGATGCTACATTCAAAAACCAAACCCACGACTCTGTACTTTCTTTCTCAACGATTGCATACGCAATGATAAATATATTATTATTACCATCAACTCCAATAACAGTGAAAGTTGTGTCCCATACATTGGACCCTTGAACCAACAACCATCCACGCCTATTATTTTTCTGCATCCTACTAGTGGCGTAGGCATATCCACCCTAGGGTGTTCAATTGGACACCCTTCGTCGGAAAATTACGTTGTATATATATATATATTTCAAATTCTACATTTAAAGGATATATATTTAAAGTTGGACACCCTTGACAAAAGTTATGCCTTTGGCGCAGTAGTAATGCATGTCTATTTGAATGAAGGAGTTGTTGGGTTTTAGCAAGGTGTGAATGGGAAATAAGAAGAGAAAATGGAAAAAGTGGGGGAACCAATTTGGAGGGAAAATGAAAAGTCATATCTCCCAAATTGGTAGAAGAAAGGAAATTGTTGTCCTTATATTAGGAAACACTTTCTTTAGTTCTTAAAGGGTTAAGAAGAAGGTGCCCCTCGCGCCGTCGTCGTTGCTCGCTCGGCTTCGGCTTTGGTAAATGATTGATTGATAATATTTTTGGACAAAATTTATTTAATCAATCTCATTAATTGATTTCCTTTCTCTTATAAATTAATTCAGAATGTTAGTTAATTAACAGAATTAATTTCGACTAACATAATTATTTGAAATTTGCGTGTAACGATAAAGTCGTCTAAAGGGATCTGTTCCTTTCGAAAAGACGTTATTTTTTCCAAAAGACACAACATTCTGGAAAGACATGTCTGAACAGATACTTTCACACCATGGTTCGAATAGACGCGTTCGTTGCTGCAAGTGGCTATAAATAGAGAGTCTTTTTTCCATTTTTCAACACTGAAATGTTTTCCTCTCGGCATACATTTTCTTACAAAAAACAAAATTGTCGATCGACTGAGTCTGTGTGTGCTCTCGTTGTTGTTCTTGCGTTCGCTGAAATTAGTGAAGTTTGAGGTACCGCTACTTCTCTAATAGTTGATTTGTTTTATCTTGGGAGGAATTATTCTGTAACCTCGGGTACTTGAGGGGATTAAATTTCTTAAGGAAACATAATGGGTTCTGTGGACTTGGATTTTTATTTTCTGTCTGTTTCATTTTTTTTTGTTTCTATTTTTCCTAACCTGAATACAAGAGATAACAAGCTTAAGAAATTTAATTTGGTTTATGTATTTGAGGTTTCTGGAGATTAAAACCTTTATGATTTTATACTCTGTTTGAATTTTAAAATTCATTCGATTAACGATTAAAAGAACAAAAAAACTTTATAGTTAAATCAGTAACATGCTGTGTAAGGATTTACTCTTTACTGTTAGTATTTCACATACTAATTTATCTGCCATTTGTGACAGAAAAATGACAAATTAAAGTCATGTAAATATTGGAACAGTGAGTGCTGCAACAACATCGATTGCACACAATCATTGAACTGCTGCCCTTGCTCCGGCTGAGAAACCTGCAAAGTTTTCTGGAGTCGACTTCAAGAGATGGTAGAACACGATGTTATTTTATCTGACTACGTTGAGTCTGCATAGGTTCATTAGTGAGAATGTTCATGTTCTGTCGGATGAAACTACGGTCGAAGAACGATTCTTAGTGACAGAAGCATGGACACATTCAGATTTTTTGTGTAAAAACTGTATTCTTAGTGGCCTGCAAGATGATATGTACAATGTGTATAGTAGTGTCAAGACCTCAGAAGAACTCTGGGATGCTTTAGAAAAAAAGTACAAAACAGAGGATGACGAAATGAAAAAGTTCATTGTGGCAAAGTTTTTGGACTATAAAGTGATAGATAGTAAGACCGTCGTCACCCAAGTTCAAGAACTGCAGATCATAATTCATGATCTCATTGCTGAATGTATAAATTTATTTAATGCCTATGTTGAACATATTAAGTCTATTCTTGTAACAACCCGTATTACGTATATGCTTGTTATATTCTTGTGATACTTGACATAGCCTTATAGTATAGGTGAGGGAGCATGACTCTTATATGATTAGTGTTGGTTTAAACTAGCTCGGAAGGTGATGTGATGCCTTGCACGTTTCAACATGTGTACTGCAAGTTAACTCCAACATGAGTATTTAAAGAGACAGTAAAGTGGTAATTGAGCTTAAAGTTAAAAATTAAGTGCTAAGTTAAAGCAAAAGGGATTAATATTCAGAAAATGGAATAAAATAAGTGAGTTGCTTGCTTGACTTAACTAAGCTAGCAGGTGACAAGTAGGTGCATCACCTACTTTGACTTATCGACTAGTCCAAAGGATCAAGTAGGTGCATCACCTACTTGGGCTATATGGATCTAGTTAAAAAGGCCAAGGTTTACGGATCAGATTTGGGCTTATGCTAATGGACTCACTTGAGACCAAAACTAAGTTAAATAAAAGGAAAATGAAATTTAAGCCCAACAGCCAAATCTGTCAAGGCCCAATATTTAAGCCCAAGTGAAAGGAAGTAGGTGCATCACCTAGTTTGACCTTTTGAGCTGCTTGATATACATAAGAAGGTGCATCACCTACTTGACCAATTAGTGGCTGAAAATGAAGCTTTTTAGAAGATATTCTTAAAGGTGAAGAAAGCTCAATATAAGATATATTGGATGTTATTCTCACTCATTTTAACACACAATATTGAGGATTAACTCCAACTCTCTCTCTCTCTCTCTCTTTTCTCTTAAGGATTAAAACAACAGCCTTAAAGCTCTTCTAGGGTTCTTGAAGAAAACCTCATCTCTGCAAAACAAGGTAAGTGAAAACACTTATGGATTTAGCTGAATTATCCCATGGATGATTAGGAAAACATGTTATTCATGCTCAACTGTAAGCATAAAGACATAATATTTCCAGAAGCTACTGCTCACTTCCTTGGTTATTAAGATACTTTTCTCTTCTTCTTTGGTTTAAGTGTGAAGGGAAGTTGAAGTTCTAGAGGAATTCAAGTTATAATGAGAAGTTGCAGAAATTGAGGTAAGGTGGCTGCTCCATTTTCTTCCTCCTTATATATGAGTTTGAGTGAGGAATTATGGTTGTGCTGTCATAAAGAACTCAAGGGGGTGGTGAGTTCAATAATTGGTTGTATGATAAAGAATATTTGAGGTTGTTTTATGTGTATTGTTGTTGGTGCAGCTTGGGTAATCTTGGAAAAGGATATATATTGTATGTATTGGGCAGAGAAGGATGGTGTGGTGATACACATTATTTTAAGGGTTGTATGGGCTCATTATCCGTCAATGCTAGCTAATGTTTTACGGGGCTCACAGTGTGATTACTGCTAATTTAGTTTATCATGACTTATATTATAGATTAAAACCTAAAAAGGGAGGCTGAATCACGATAGTTCTATTGGTCAGAGGATAAGGTATGTAAGGCTATTCGATTCAATATTCTTCGGCATGAAATCTGATACTTGTGATTAATATCAATAAGTAAATTTCCTAAGTTCTATTCCTAGTTAAGGAAACATAGTGGCAGCGTATAATCTCCAAATAGCTAACAATATTTCACCCTCTCCTTAGTGTATAAAATTACTTCATTATATGTTCAGTAATCTCTTCTTGTGTAATTATCCTCCTATGTGCTGATATAGAAATGGTATTTGCAAACGCAAGTTTGGTGAATCCTCCTCTTAGTCAATTGAAGTGAATTGTGTCATTTAAGCTCACAAGTAATGCATTGATGTTACATAGCTCCTTATGTCATTGTTACTGCCTTGAAGTATTATTTTCATGTCTTTTACTACTGGTCAGTAGTTAAAAATCTCAACAATGATTATAACCACCAAAACAACAATCTCAAAGTTTAAAGAATCTAAGTGAAGCAATCTGTATAATTAAGGGTGGCAGCTTAGGGTCAAAAACCTAGCATGGGACGATCCCAATTGGTATAGAAGGGTGGCAGCTCAGGGGTGAAAGCCTAACATGGGCCGATCCCAATTTGTGTAATTATGAGGACCGCATCCCAGGGGTTAAATTGCCTAACATGGGTCATCCTCTTCTACCACTGATCAGTTGGTCATTCGTATCACATGCCTTATAAAAATCATAACACACAGAAAGATAAAGACAATAATGTAACATACATGATCCCACAAGAGTTAACAAAGGTGGTCTTCTGTTCTGATTTATGCACACATATATTGATACTTGATTTCATTCGAAATCTTATTTTATATATGTTATTGCCTTACATATTCAATATATTTTCTTGTACTGACGTCCCTCGCGGGGGACACTGAATTTCATGTTGCAGGCATATTTACTTCAGCTAGTAGACCTCCTCAGTAGGAGCACACGACACTCAGCTACTTTTGGTGATCTCCAGATTGATTCAGAGCTTTATTGAGTCCTTGGTAGATTCATTTTGGTATTGTATCGTAGTTAAGGGTAAGGCGGGGTCTGTCTCGACCTACTAAAAGGTTTTCTATCTTTTAGAGGCTTTGTAGACTTATGTATATGGTTCAGTTGCGTCTTAACAAGTTGTGGCCTCGACGGCCAAGTCCTGTATATAAGTTTTGGGACTAGTTATGTTGGTTTGTATCACTGCATCCTATGTGAACTTGTAACAAGATTGTCATAATTATATGCATAGTAAGCACAAGTTACATGTTGGTTCTCTCGGGCCTTTAGGGCATTGGGTGCCTGTCCGTCTTAATGGGATTTGAGGCATGACAATTCTTAATACTCACATAATCTTTAATGTAAGATTGATTATGAATGATGCTTTTCGAGTGGCGGCCATTATTGAGAAGTTACCTCAATTGTGGAAGGACTTCAAAAACTACTTGAAACATAAACGCAAGGAGATGATTGTTGAAGATCTCATGGTAAGGCTGAGAATCGTAGAGGATAACAAGGCCGCAGAAAAGAGGTTACGTGGTAATTCAGCAATGTCTGGAGTAAATATTGTTGAAGAAGACCCCTCAAAATCAATGAAAAAAAAAAGCATCTGGTCCAAAGAGCAATCCCCCTAAGAAGAAATTCAATGGAAACTTCTTCAATTATGGCAAAGGTGGTCATAGGGCTACTGAATGTCGGGGTCCCAAGAACGACAAAAAGAAGGATCAAGCAAATTTGGATGAATCCAAAGAAGAGATGGATGATCTCTGTGCAATGCTTTCATAATGCAACTTGGTTGGAAATCCAAGAGAATGGTGGATAGATTCTGGTGCCTCATGCCATGTTTGAGCTAACAAAGAATTATTTGCATCATATACTCCAGTACCAACAGACGAGAAGTTATTTATGGCGAATTCAGCTACTACAAAGGTTGAAAGAACTGGCAAGGTCCACTTAAAGATGACCTCGGGCAAGGTGGTGACTTTGTAACAGGGTCTTGTATGTTCTGGAATTGCGAAAGAACTTAATTTCTATACCAGTTCTTACCAAGAATGTATTCAAATGTGTATTTGTTTCTGATAAAGTTGTAGTAAGTAAGAATGAGATGTATGTAGGAAAAGGTTACCTCACTGAGGGCCTCTTCAAACTCAATGTAATTGCAGTTGATATGAATAAAAATTCTTCTTCTTCTTACTTGCTTGAGTATAAATATTTATGGCATGAACGTTTGGGACACTTCAATAACAAAACCTTGCGAAAATTGATTAACTTAAATGTTTTGCCTAAATTTGAGTGCAATAAATCAAAATGTCAAGTTTGCGTTGAATCTAAGTATGCTAAGCATCCTTATAAATCTGTTGAAAGGAATTCATACCCCTTAGAACTGATTCACACTGACATTTGTGACATGAAGTCAACACCATCACGTGGTGGGAAAAAGTATTTCATAACTTTTATTGACGATTACACTAGATATTGTTATGTCTATTTTCTAAATGATAAGGATGAAACAATAGATGCATTTAGGCAATATAAAACTGAAGTTGAAAATCACTTGGATAAAAAGATCAAAATGATCAGGTGGAGAATATGAATCTCCATTTGCAGAAATATGTTTGGAAAATAGAATCATTCATCAAACTAGTGCTCCTTATTCTCCTCAATCTAATGGAATTGTGGAAAGGAAACACCAAACTTTAAAGTAAATGATGAACGCCTTACTTATAAGTTCTGGTTTACCATAAAACTTGTGGGGGGCAGTTATCCTTATAGCAAATCGAATACTCAATAGAGTGCCTCATACTAAGACACATGTTATTCCATATGAGAAATGGAAAGGTAGAAAACCCAACTTGAAATATTTCAAAGTGTGGGGGTGTCTAGCCAATGTCCAGGTTCCTATACCTAAGAGGGTGAAAATAGGACCTAAGACTGTGGATTGTGTATTCATTGGATATGCCACAAATAGTAAGGCATGTCGATTTTTGGTTCATAAGTCTGAACATCTGGATATTCATGACAATACGGTAATGGAATCAGATTGCGCTGAATTCTTTGAACATATCTATCGGTATAGAACTAAACTTGAGTCATCTAATGGGGGGGGTGTAAACGACCTCAAGAAGAACCAAAAGAAAATATACCTAATGAAGAGAGTCCAAGGTGCAGTAAACGTCAACGGACAACTACTTTATTTGGATCTGACTTTGTAACATTCCTTCTTGAAAGTGAGCCTCAAACGTTCAAGGAAGCTATGTTGTCTAGCGACTCAACCTCTTGGAAAGAGGCTGTCAATAGTGAGATTGAATCAACCTTAAGCAATCATACATGGGAGTTGGTTGATCTTTCTCTAGGAAACAAACCCTTGGGTTCAAAATGGATTTTCAAAAGGAAGATGAAAGATGATGGAACTATTGACAAATATAAAGCAAGACTTGTTGTCAAAGGCTTTAGACAGAAATAAAGTCTTGATTATTTTGACACATACTCGCCAGTGACTAGGATTACATTAATTTGAATGTTAATTGCCCTAGCTGCAGTATACAGTTTTGAAATCCATCAAATGGATGTGAAAACCGCCTTCTTAAATGGAGAGCTGGAAGAAAAGATTTACATGGAACAACTTGAGGGTTTCATAGTTCCCGGTAAAGAAAAGAAAGTATGTAAACTTATTAAGTCACTTTATGGACTAAAACAAGCACCGAAATAATGACATGCAAAGTTTGATCAAACCATGTTGGCAAATGGATTTAAGATCAATGAATGTGATAAATGTGTCTACATTAAAGACGTTCCAAATTAGGAAGTCATTATATGCCTATATGTGGATGCCATGTTGATAATGAGCAAGTACATTGCTAATGTAAAAGCTACTAAGCGTATGCTCGCTCGTAAGTTTGATATGAAAGATCTAGGAGTTACAGATTTAATATTGGGAATTAAGATTCATAAAACCTCTAACGGTCTAGCATTGACTTAATATCATTACATTCGAAAGATACTTGAAAAGTTCAAGTACTTGAATTTCAAAAAGGCAAAGACTCCAATTGATGTGAACCTTAATCTTGCTAAGAATAAAGGTGAAAGTCAGTCTCAATTGGATTATGTCAGAGTATTGGGAAGTTTGATGTATGTCATGAAGTGTACACGACCAGACATAGCATGCGCTATAAGTAAACTGAGTCGATACACAAGTAATCCCAATCAAAATCATTGGATGGCAATGAAGAGAGTTTTGGGGTACTTAGATGACACTCAAAATTATGCTTTGCATTACAATAAATATCTAGCAGTTGTTGAAGGATATAGTGATGTAAATTATATTACTAAATAAACTGAAATGAAATCCATGTGTGGATATGTTTTCACTATTGGTGGAAGAGCAACATCTTGGAAATCATCCGAACAAACATGTATAGCTCGCTCTACAATGGAGTCTAAATTCATCGCCTTAAATAAGGAAGGTGAAGAAGCTGAATGGCTCCAGAATTTCTTAGAAGATATTCAGTTTTGGCCTAAACCAATAGCCACTATATGCATACACTGCGATAGTCAAACTGCAATAGGAAAGGCTGGAAACATTATGTATAATGGGAAGTTTCATCACATACGACGATGACATAACTTTGTTAGACAATTACTCTCTAGTGGAATTATCACAATTGACTATGTAAAGTCAAAGGATAATGTGTCGGATCCACTTACAAAAGGCCTAACTAGAGAGGGAGTTGAGAGATCATTGGCGGGAATGGGACTATGGCCGAGAACAAGTCATCGTGGCGGTAACACTACCTAGAAGACTGGAGATCCCAAGATCTAGGTTCAAGGAGATCAAACAAAGTCATAGATGACGGTTCAACATTGTCAAAATTTATTTTATGGTCCATTCTCATGATGAGACAATGTTCAGTAACCAAAATAAAGACGTAAGAACTTTTTAATGGTTTCTAAGTTTGACACATGTATATCAAATAGTGTATCTACGGGATAACACTGTTACAAACCACCTATGTAAGTGAGAAGTGTAAGTCGCTTCAAGGAGAATCCGGTAAGGCCAGTTCTCTAAGCACTTATTAACCAAGACGTGTTCATGGCTGAAACGAACAAAACAATGAGAACCAAAAATAGTTCAAAGGTTGATTTCGTGACTTATATTGTCTAGGTATACACCAAATCTTGACGGTTCAAAGATATCAAATCTACCGATTGATCGAGTATATCCAATATATGTACACTACAGAAAGTTTAAAGGGAAACCTACTTATCCAGATGCGATTAACCCTTACTTACAAGACACACAAGTTTTTCATGCATATGTTTTAACAACATCCATTCCTCATTCATGTGGGGAATTGTTGGGTTTTAGAGAGGTGTGAATGTAACGACTCGAAAAATGAATAGGTAAAACTAGAGCCTAACGAGTTTGTCTTTGAGTTGATGTGAGGTTTGAGGTTGTAAAATGATGTCCCGAGCTTTGGTTGAGGGATTTAGGGGTTAAACATCAAGGTACGACTCCCCAAGGATCAACCAAGGGTCTCAAGGACCCTAAAGCCTAAACCCCAAGACCCTAAGAAACCAAAAAGCTGCCAATATTGGTGTGACCTATGGATGGGGACCTACTCCCCGTAGGTCCATACACGCCTTGTGGATGGCCTCCTAAGGTCAATACACCAAAATACAAGTTGCATACACGAACCATGACTCAACAGTAGGTTCTGTGAACCCTCCCACGGTCCGTGGGTGGGGGTTTCATGGATGGCACCTGTTTGCTGTCAAAGTCTCGGCCAAGTTGAGGGTGGTTTGGTAAATTCTTTAAATAGTTAGTTTAGTTAATGGATGGTTAATATTGGTTTATTAATATATTTTAAGGTTTTTTAAAGTATTAAAACACCTTTTCAACTCATTATTTCAAAACTCAAAATATAAACCTTCCCTCATCTCCAAAAATCCTCTCTCTAGAAACCTCTATTGGAGAAGAAAAAGGCAAGCTTTAAAGGTCAAGTTTTCAATTTTTTCAAGTGATTTTCGTGGGATTCTTCCATAAGAGGTATGGTAGTCTTAATCCTTGACTTAGTTTCTTTCAAGCAGCCAATTTCAAAGATGATTTCAAGTTCCAAATTCTTGCAAAAACCCTAGTTTTCAATCTCTGCATGGATTCGATTTCAAAACATTTTCAAAGGTTCATATATGATGATTTAAGATGGAATTGTTGAATTAATGATGAATTATGGTGAATTCTCCTATGAACCCATGTTTTCCCCAAAATCGTAAATTGGAAGTATGTGATTGGCAATTGATTGATTATGAAAGTATGTTGAATTGTTTATGTTTATATTGAATTAGTTATTGAATCATGTCAATTTCCTTATCTATGGTAGTAACTTAGATTTATGGGTTGATGTTGGTTCATGGCCTTGAAAGGCAAGTTCATGAAGGATTATGTATGATTATGAGGTGAAGTACATGTATGTGATCTCAATGAATGTATTATGATTATGTTTAGAATGGAATTGTGTTGTTATTGAAAGGTTATTTATCAATTTAACATCTATGCATGGTGATGATATATGTGAAAGGTTATTCTCACATACACACACTCATGAATGAAGTTTCTAAGACTATGTTAATGATGATGTGTTGATTGAAAGGATATTCTCGATTGTACACTAATGAATGATAATGACATGTTGTGAAAGGACTTTCTCACAACATGGGGATTCTTAGTTGAAAGGCTATTCTCATCTTTGAATTTATGAGTTATCCAATGAATGAATATTGGGTTGAGATGGATGCTCATCCGTGAGTTGAGGTGGAGTATCTAGTAACAATTTCTATATCCCATTTTAATGAATGTTGGGTTTGAGGTGGATTCTCATCCATGAGTTGAGGCGGAGTATCTAGTAACAATCTTTTATCCCATAATAATGAACTAAAGTAATGAATGTCAAGTACTCCATGGGGAATAATGCTAAGCACCGAGTGGATATGAATTGAGATGGATGCTCATCCGTGAGTTGAGGCGGGGTATCTAGTAACAATCTTTTGAGATGGATGATCATCTGTGAGTTGAGGCAGGTGTCTAGTAGTATCTCCCTATCCCATACCTATGTTCCCATATAGGTTTATAGCTAGTGGATCTACCTAAGCTAAATGAACGGTCCTACCTTAGGAAAGTAGGAATCCCTTATCATGTGAGGGTGACACCGGGATTCCATGAATTTCTCACATGTTCTATGTCGGTTAAGGCTTACCCCCACAAAGAATGTTAATGAACTATGGCTTCTCAAGAATGCACTACTTAGTATGGGAGATAGTATGCGATGTCATCCATGCATTGCACAAGTAGGCTTTGAGAGTAGTCATGGTGTGTTTCTTTATGATATAATGTTAAATGAAATGAATGTGCTCTTATGATGATGCTATTGAGAATATTGGTTAAATGTCTAATGAATGAAGGTGCTCTTAATGAATCTAATGATGAATGTTGACTAATGTGCTTAATGTAATGATGTATGCTTTACTTGGATTGTATTATGAGTTACTTCCTTGTCATGACTTATTGAATATGAATGTACCTTGTCTATGATGGTCAAATGAGAACTTAGTGTGAGTAGTAGTATGGGATGATATTCATACATTGCACAAGTATGACTTAGGGTTGCCCTAGATGATGGTCCTAATGTGTTGATATGATTTATGAAATATTTATGTCTCTTATGTATGAGTATTGGTTAAGGATGGAAAACACGAATGGTAAGTTCACTTTTGGTGACCTTGATGTGGTACTTAGTGTAGATGGTGGTATGGGACGCTATTCATACATTGCACAAAGTTTAACTAGAGGGTTACTTGAGGTGAAAGCTTAATGTGATGAAATGTCTTATGTGTTGATAATGTTCTAATGTGAAGAAATAACTTCTAAGTTGGTTATGTGTGTATATTATGCCTCTTATACTTATGTTCATGACGTTTTCTCAAATTGGCATAAATGCATGACTTTCAAATAAAATGTTCATCTTAAGCATGTTTTTGCATGGCTATCATACTTAGTACTTAATTGTGCTAACCCATATTTCTTCTATTTTTCTACAAAGTGTAGGGTTTGGAGATTTGATGTTCTATACTTGAAGAATAGGTTTCTAAGGTGCAAGGAGTTGAAGATTTGGTGAGTCCTCATAGTTTTGAGGTTGAACCCATTATTTCTCTTTATGTCTTTTACTTTATGTTTAGAGTTTTTGTATGGGCTGTGTCCCAATGTTTTAAGTCTTATGTTTTTAGATGGTTTGAGACAAATTATAGAAAAGTCTTCCGCTTGTTTTTATGAAAAATGATTTCGATTGTAAAGAAAAGTTTTAATTCCATA
This sequence comes from Solanum piurae, assembly GCA_029582685.1. Classification (NCBI taxonomy): domain Eukaryota; kingdom Viridiplantae; phylum Streptophyta; class Magnoliopsida; order Solanales; family Solanaceae; genus Solanum; species Solanum piurae. The sequence goes on along the minus strand of JAJOOO010024965.1, from coordinate 815 downwards.
CCATTTTCCTTATATCGAATGTTATGAATGTTATGAGGCTTGTATGAGACTTTTTGCAGTCTTGTACATCGTGTCGCTGATGCTTATCGTGACCAACAACACTAACTACGATTCGAGTGTATATGATTGTCGATAACATAGGAACCCAAGGGTTGGGGTTGTGTCCCAAGGGAGCGGTCTTGAAAATTAATAGAAAAATAAAATCTAGTTCTAACTAGTCATAACTAAAGACATTAACGATTAAAAATATTGAAAATCGAAGGGGGGACACAAAAGTGTCAAATATCAATTTGGGGTTTTGTCACAAGTAAGTAAAAACAACAAAAATAACAAGAAAATCAAGTATGGGGAAGAGTTCTAGGGGTGTGACCGCAATACAAGTTGAGATAAATGGTTGGGTACATACTTTCGATAGGAAATTTGCAAAATAATTGTGACTAGGCTAAAGCTTTAGATGGAAATAAGTTCCCTCTCGGGCAACTTACCCCGTTTCAAATGCGTTCCTCTCGGACACCTATTTGCCGAAGAAGACCAGCCTACGCCTTACCCCACTCACTCTCTCGAGCTGAGTGTTAGGATATGGGACTAGGGCTCACCCTCTCAGGCTGAACCTCATGTCGACCCACTCTTTAGGCCATCAGTCTAGTGGTCTTGGTTTCGCGACCTCCCTCTCGGGCAAGCCGAAACACATGGATGGCTTTGTATTTGCAACTACAAACCCATTAAATTAAACCACAACCACTAGGTGAAATCACCATTAAAATACATCTAACCTATCAGCAAGCAAGACCCAACAATAATATCAACACATATTT
>JAJOOO010024964.1:0-17048 GCA_029582685.1 Solanum piurae | reverse complement strand
TACTTGAGCGACCACGTACACTTGCGTGTATAATTGGGAACAACAAGTTTTTGGGGTAACTCTTCATTAGTCATTCCCCACCCCCCACCCCCCTAGGTGCACTCAGATTTACGCCCTGGCTAGGATTTTGGTATTGCTGCCCTGTCCCTTGTGAGCGATATGGTTAGACCCTTGTGCTTGGTTTTGGTTCCCACCCCATGAGAAGTTAGGAGGGCTGGTGGTGCACGTTTCAGCTGTATCCATGAAAATATTTCCAATTGTGTGGGAATCGCGCTTCAAACTGAATGTATATGGCTATAGTAAAGGAAATCGTGGTAGTGCAGGTGGTGGTGGAGTTCTTAGAGACTATGTCGGTCACATGCTTATGGCTTTTGGTGATTATTTTCGTTGTCGCTCAAATAATTATGTTGAGGCTCAAGCTTTCAAAATTGGCATTTTGGTTATTCAAATGATTAAAGATGACATTGGACAAATTCAAGCTATGAGCACAATTGACCATTTTACTTTCACCCATATCTTCAGAGAAGGTAACACCATGGCTGACATGCTTGGTAACTTTGCGGAGCATTCCAAAATGACTACCTTCTTCACTGAGGTTGAAGAATGATGTAGTTGGCAAGCCTAACATTAGAATCCGAGTGAAGAAGGGCAACTTCATTTTTTATCTTGGCTGACTCTTCTTAGCTTTTGTATAGCTCGAAGTTCTTTGTATTAGAACTTCTTTTTTTGTAAGCTCATTCGGTCTCAAGAGTAACCATCTTCTTTCCCCTTCCATTTCTTTGATAAGCTAGAATGTAACCAGAGGCGGAGTCAGGATTTCATGTCAGTGGGTTCTAAATCTTTAAAAAGAAACAACGATCTTAACCTAAAGTAACCATCATCAAATTAACGAACAAATACAAGTATTTAATTCACTAAAAACGAATAAGGAAACAAATAAGGAAAAAAATGAAAAGGGAGAAACAAGAGTACACACCGGAGGCCAGATGTTGGATAGCAGCAATTAGATCAACAATAAAAGTTAGAGCCCTAACTTTTGTAGAAAAAAATTGAGTTAAACTTTTTGAATGTGAGTGGAAATCAATAGTCAGATATTGTAGTTTCATAGTACGATACATATACTATTTTCCTTTTTTTTTCATTTAACAATTTTTTGTTTTTTTAAATAAAATTTAAACCCACCTACGTTTTTAATTAATTCTTACCGATTTTTTATTTTAAAAAAATAATTACGACACAAATACTATTTCCTTACCGATATTCTATTTTTATTTTTATTTTATTTTATATAAACACGTGTTTAGAAATTAATCCAAAAATATTGTGTGCCTACCGAGATTCGAACACATATTTTGTGGGGGGTGAACGATCTCGTTGGGTGCACAACGACCACTTGGACAAACGCTTCAGTGTGTTTATGGGTTCGTAGGAAATATATATATATATATACATTGTACTTCATATTTTAATACAAATATAGGATCTATGAAAAAGCCAACTGCCGAATCCCCTTCCGCTACAGTAGCTCCTCCCCTTAGTGTAACATGCCTAGTTTTGTAACCTCTATCAAGACATAATAGTTCTAATTTCTAATGTCTTATTCTTAAAAGCTAAAACACCAGCCACGACACTTAACATTGACTGTATCACTTTGTCAACAATATTTATTTGTTTCAGAGTTTTAAAAGACTCTATTGGGACTCGCCTCGAGGCTCGCCCTGGGGCGGGGCTCTAGCAAAACACCCCGAGACTCAAGTTTGGGGCTTAGATCTATAAGACTTATTACACCCCAAGCGCCCGAATGTAAGCCCTAAGCATTCCCAACGCCCAACGCTCAGGGTTCGCCTAATAGATCTTGCACAAATTAAGAATCAAAATCTTTAGTTAACATTGTTTACCCTCATAATTCTTGAATAAATGAATGAAATTTAATAATTTTTTAATCTATAGAGTAAGAAGATTCAGAGTAACTCAAATAACAAGTTGTAGCATCGCATCTTTACTATTCTGTAACACTGTGAAGGTGATTATATATTACGTAACATTTTTAAAAAATACGTAGCAAAATTTTATTTTTTCACTTATGATTGGTCTTCAACGGTTTTGTCATATGTCTCAAAATTTTCATATTTTATTTAGCTATTTGAAAGTAATTTTATTTATATTCGTGTTGGAGTGATGTTTTTATTATATTACTAGTAAGTTTAATTGTTTATTTTTCTTTTAGGGGGGTAAATTGTATAGTATGATAGAAGTATTTTTTTTTTAGAAATAATGATTCTTTTATTATTAGAAAGTTAAGATGTTAGATTATTTATACTTGTATAATCATGTTAGAAGTTTTATTTTCTATGAGTTTCTTTCTGTGAAAATTTAATATATGACATATAGTAGACTAATATTTTCAAGTTATAGCAGTAGAATTAAACTTTCAAGTTGCACATTAAAAATTCCAGGTTCTAACAGTTTATTAAAAAAATTATTTTTAATAATTGAAAACATTTGTTTTGAAAAAATATGAAAAGATGAAAAAAATTAAAATAAACCATTTTTGGAATATAAAAAAATAAAAAACGGAAATAGTGGTGCTAATTATATTTGAAATGATTGAAGATAATTATTAATTAGAATGAATTAAGGAAATTTTAAACTAATTAAGAATATTCAGTTTCCTTAATTTACTCTAATTTGTTAAATTTAATTAAAAATTCTGATTTTATCCATTTTTCTCCCACGTTTCTCTCTCTTCGTTTTTCTTCCAGAAATCTTGTCACTATCGACTAATTGAAGTTTTTTTTTTGAAAAATCTTGATTTTTTTGTGATGGACGACTACGTATCAATATTAATTAAACATGGTGGAAGATGAGATCCTTCAGGTTAGTATTTGTTATTGTTTATAATTTATTTTTGTATTTCAGTGAAATGAAAAAAAATCAACAACAATGAAACTGTAAATCACATTATGTGATTTTGTTTTTGTAAATCGTCCTTATACTTAATTTTTTAGTTTTTTGTATAAACAAAACATTTTGTTCATAATACATAGTAATTGTTATGAAACTGTAATATTAGTGACTGTGTTGGTAAGTTTTTTTTTTTTGTTGGTTATTTTGTATAACATTAAAACGTTGATTTCGTGAAAAATTAGCGCAATATATGAATGATTTGAGCATAAATGTATAGCATATAAATATGTTTATCGTTGTAGATTGGGTTCGTAAATTAAATGTATAATTTTGAATGAATTTGGTAGTATAAATGGAATGAATTTGGTATGAAAGTGTGTTCAGTAATGTATAAAAAAAAGTTATTTAGTAATTTGAAGAAAATGTATGAAAAGGTTTTAAAGTTGGTATAAAATTTGAAGTTTTATTGTTTATATACGTTGTGTCAATTGTGTATAAATTTGGTATGAGTGATGATTGTTTATATGAAATATGTATTATGTGTGTATGACATGTGAAATATTTTTTTAAAAAAATCTGTTTTGTACGGTACTGTCTGAATGATATTTGTATGAAAAAATAATGACAAGTGTGTATAATTTTGTTGTTATTATAATGAATTTTGTGGATGAAATGTGTATGTTCTTTGGATGACTAATTGTTATTTTTTTTAATGAAACAGGGAAATATGTTGATTTTTAGATGGAGGAGATTATTTATGAATCTTCTAGTCTTTATAGTGGTCTAGTAAGTGCGATAACATCACAGCTTATGATAGATGGTGATATTAATGATATAGAGATAGAATATATAGTTAGTGATAGATGTCCATCTGTTAGTATCCACAATGATGTTGGTGTGCGGGTATTTTTAGATCAAAAGAAATCTATTGTAGATTTCTTTACGAAATATCCATTGTGTATAACTTTGAAGAATATAGCAATGGATAATCAGGATTCTGTAGTTGTTGTGGATAAGATACATTCTGATGTTAGTAGAACAGTAACTAACTTTGATTTATACTCCAACAACTCTATCCGCTTGGTAGGAGTGAATTTAGATGGAGTTATCGATGAAAATACTGATGAAGGAAATGGAGTAATCAGTGACATTTCTAATTTATTTATAGTTGAAAATCAAATTTACAAGGATAAAGAAACACTTATGGAGGTTATGCGACATTGTGGAGTTGCCGAAAAATTCAGATTCCTTGTATCTCGTTCTAGTTCATCTTGGTAAAGATTTAATTGATTGTATAAATATGTATTTATTTTTTAGTGAATTTGGTATATCAATTTTTTATAGTTCTTTCTTTTATTCTTTTTTGAAACATCTATTACCTGAATTGTCCTGCTGATAATTGTTCATGGATGATGAATTTATCATGTTTGAATCAATCGAGGCTATTCAAGATCAGAAAGTACTGTGCGGAACACACTTGTTCCGTTAGAGATAGAGTGTATGCTAGGCGTCAGGGAATAACTGACGTTGTAGCTATTTTAATAATGAATAAATTTATTGATCCATCAACTATATACACTCCAAAAGATATAGTGGAAGACATGTTGAAAGTGCATGATGTTGTGCTGACATACATGCAGGCCTGGAGAGCTAAGAAAAGGCGATCAAATTGGTGCGTGGAGATTCGGCCGAGTCATATGCCAAACTTCTAGGTTTTTATCGAACTAAATTTTATATTTTATTTTATTAACTGAATTGGTATGAATTTTAGCAATGCACCAATTTGGCATGCAATTTGTTTACAAATTGAATTCACAATATCCATTTGGTTTCCTTTCTGAATCCTATTTGAATCTAATTGGTATCCAGTTTGTATCCAGTTAATATATTTGATTTGTTATAATGTTGAAAAACTTCTAGGTTATCTATACATATTGGAGTAGCTATATCCTGGTTCAGTTTTAAAATTAGAAAGAACTGAATGTGATAAATTCTTATATGCATTTGTTGCATTAGAAGCATGTATTAGAAGTTGGGAGTATTGTAGGCCAATTATAGTGGTTGATGGGGCAGCTTTGAGAGGCTCATATAGTGGTACAATGTTGACTGCAAGCACTATGGATCCAGGAGGTATTTTTTGAATCTGTTACATTTATATTCAATAATATATATGTTATAAGATGTGTTTTCAATTTGTATGATGTTTTTTTTTAAAAAAAATGCATCAGGTCACATACTTCCACTTGCTTATGCCATAGTGGATTCTGAGAATGATGCATCGTGGATCTGGTTCTTTGAACGGTTTAGGGAAGCATATGGAGAAAGGAAAAACATGTGTTTTATGTCAGATAGAAACGAGAGCATATGGAAAGGAAATGCAAGAGTATATCCTGGAGTGGAATATTTTGCTTGCATATGGCACTTATGCTGTAATGTTTTGAAGAACTTCCATAGGAATACTGAAGATTTGAAGAAGCTATTTTTTACAATGGCAAAGGCTTATACAATACAACAATTTGAGGCAATTATGCAAAGAATAGATCAGATAGATCCAAGAACAAGAGATTATTTATATGATATCGGGTATAACAAGTGGTCAAGGGCTTATTCAAAATGTAAGCGAACATGGACCATGACTTCAAACATAGCCGAATCTTTGAATAATGATAACATGATAGCAAGGAGGTTGCCAGTGATTTCACTTCTTGAATTTATGAGGGTAACCGTTCAAAGATAGATTCATAAGCACAATGAGGAGGCCGCAAAAACTAGATCAAAGCTGACAAAAAAATATGATCTTATGCTCCAGAAAAGTATTGCTTTGTCTAGTAGTATGAGGGTATGCTTTTCTTTATTCATTATTATTTAAATGTTTCATATATGCAATTAGTATGATTATTGAATTAATTTAGTATAAACTGCCAACTAGCATGAACAGTACATTAATTTGATATTCATTCCGTATATATAATTAAAACTTTTTTTAGTGGCTTGTTATTTTGTAACAACGTTTTATTGAGTAATATTTTTGTGTGTTAGGTAATACCATCAATAGTTGATATGCATGATGTTGTCGATGGACCAAAGTGGTACATAGTAAATTTAAACACATAGATGTGTAGTTGCGAAAGATTTCAAAATGATGAGATACCATGCGGACATGGAATGTCAGTTTTTAGATATAGAAGACTGCATGAAACAGATTACTGCTCTCCTTTCTATAGCCTGAAGAATTTTCAAGAAGCATATGCCATCCCTGTTGAACCTCTCTCATGCGAGAGTACATGGGATATACCAAGTTATATTTCAGAGCCTAAATTGATGCCACCCGGTCCAAAAAAAAATGGTAGGAAGACCGCAACTTGAACGTTGGAAGGGGTTTGCTGATGTGAAATTCAAACGGTCTAGAGTTACTTGCAGCAGATGTCGTCAAGATGGCCACAACAGGACGACATGTTCAAATTATCCTGTGCAAAAAAAATGATTATTTATTTGTTTAGGCTGTATAAAATTTTAATTTTATTTTTGACTTTATGTCTCTTGTTTTGTTTTGATATGAAACATAATTGGTATGAAATGCATTATAACTAAGTGTTTAATATACTATTCATTTTTTATTCGTGATTCATTCATTAAACATACAATTTTCATACTGCTGGAAATAAAATTTATTCAAGCTTAATATATAAGATAGTGTTAATATAGTGATAGAATAGAAAGTAAGCATAATGTGATACTTTTAGAAAAAAATCACTAGTTTGACAATTCATACCATTTTCATACCAATTTAATAATTCATACTATATGCACGGTCAATAGACAATCACACTAATGTTAAAACACAAATTATACCATTTGTATACCAATGTTATATCACAATTCATACAAAAATCCAAAATCAAAACATTAAAGTCATAGTCATACAAATATTAATCAGATTTCATACACATTTCATCTAATAAATGTACAATTTGGAAATACAGTGATATTTTAAAAATATTGAATCCAACTGGTATGAAGTCTGTGTATTACTAGTATCCTGCAATTATAATTGCCAATTAGTAATTCATATGTAGATGGTATCTGACCGGAAGAAAACATATGATATTATATATCATCAAGCAAACATTAAAGTCGGAGGCATACACGTATTGATCAAATTTCATACACGTTTCATCCAAAAACATGTTTAGAATAGAAAAAAAAATCTCTAGCTTGACAATTCATACCATTTTCATACCATTTTAAAAATGCATACTATATACACAGTTAATAGACAATCACACTAATGTTAACATACAATTCATACCATTTGTATACCAATATTATATCTCAAGTCATACAATATCCACAATCAAAATATTAAAGTCATAGTCATACAAATATTAATCAGATTTCATACGCATTTCATCCAATAAATATATAGTTTGAAAATACACTGATATTTTAAAAAAAATTGAATCCAACTGGTATGAAGTCTGTATATTACTATTATCCTAAAATTATAATAGCCAATCAGTAATTCATATGTAGATGGTATCTGACTGAAAACATATGATATTATATATCATCAAGTACTTAAACACAAAAAAATTGTCCAAATGTTAACAAAAATAAAATGTAATTCTAAAAAAGTAGAAGGTGCAATCAACTATCTCATATTTCTTGTTCGTTGTCTTGGTGTAGGATAATTGGTGGTATCCGGAACATGTTCTTTTGCTATGCGAGGTCCACCAAATTTTCTAGCAACCCTACCAGTAACTTCACTCTCACTGATCGTGCCATCCTCATTCTTTATTTTTCCATAATGCCATAGGATTGTGGCATACCTTTGACAATGGTACTTTGCATCGATATCAACAGAATGCATATAAAAAACATCATTAATGATGTATTCAACAAATAGACATGTGTACAAACCACAATCACTGAATTTTTTTTGAAAGAAAACACATTTTAAGAAATAAATTAAGTTATCTTTTCTAATGAAAACAGTAAAGTATGGAAATACATACTTGGAACTATCTTCTTGTTGAGGAACATGCATCATATGCTTGATATCAAGTGGGTCGGATTGAGACTTGTGTACATATTTAGGGAGTTTATTGGCATATAGATCAAGCCTTTTACCATAAAATCTCGTGCTCGTAAAAAATAGTGGTATCATTGTTGCAAGTTTACCAACAACTTCATTGACTAACTTGGTGTGAACAGATCCTCCCCTCATCGAATCATATACATGTAGACATCTAAGCTTGATTCGGAATACAACCAAAATTCAATGAAATTTCTCACTAATATTGATAGGAATAATGACATTGTCAACACTGTCCCAAGGAATGTTGGCAAGCAGTTTGAATCTTCTAATGCACTGTCCAACATCGTGGTTGGGAGAAATTGATCTCATGTCGCAATTTGACTGTCTCCACTGTTTCTCAATGTTATCGACCCACATCATAAACCAATAGTCAACCATACTGTATGATAGTGATATTGGAGAGTACTTTGCCTTCTTTCGCAAATAATACATAATGGTATTAACATGTTGTTATCAAATGAAAATCCATTAAAAATGTTTTTAATATATACAGAATGCATATAAATTTCATTCTATCAATTTTTCGTTAATGCACTGTTCATGACGTTTATTTTTAAGCCAAAATTCATTCAATAATCATACCAAATGCATACATGAACAGTGTATACACGTTTATTCAGAAATCATTCAATATGCATACATTATGGATATGCATATTTTAAAATATATTTTAAACAAAAACTACAAATATAATTACAAAAATTTGAAATACTAATTTTAAATTAACTATTTAAAAAATTGATATATATGACTTACCCCGTCTTTTCAAGGCCTGTCATGTTTAACCATTATGTTGAAAAAATCCTTTCTGCAACTTTGACAACACCAAAGTCCATTTGAGGTTCAAAACTATCTTTGAGCTTTGAGTAAGCAGATTTTCTGTGGACAGTAAAGATATATAAAAATCAGTGTATACAAATTGATTGGATAATATTGAAAGAAAAAAAATTGCTTTATTTTCAAATATACCTACCACGCCTAGATGAAACATCTTTGAAAACCCATTTGTTAAACTCATCAATCAACTCAGCTGCAACCTCAAACCCGTTGTGACTTTCAAACGGATGTTTAGTACGACATAAAATAGGAACTCTTCTTGAACTGCTTTCGCCTTCTGACAACCGAATATACGGAGATGTGTCATACTTGCAGGGGTTCCTATTCTTGGTTGCACATCTGGGGTTGTATTAGCATTGAGAATAGGATCAAGTGCAACAATCTATGTCATGGTCAAATCCGGATAATCATCCAATGTTGGTGGTTTTGAATTTGATGATCCAGGTATGTCAGCATTAAAAACAACACCAACTGTTTGGTCATTTGACTTCTGAGCTTCATCTATATATTAAAAAATAATAATGTTAAAAAACCTTTGAAAGTGAATATACATATCATAATAGGATTGAAACTTATACCATCCGTGTTTGAAGTATGAAAATATTCCCTCATTGAAACTGAAGGTTGATCCATTGAAGCTTTTTCAGATTCTTCAACATGTTGACGGGCATCATCCTAATGCATGACGTAATATAAAATTCAATCATAAAATAATGCGAAAAAACTGTCTCATATAAAATTTATACAAGATTAATACAAAGTTTAAACAAACAACAATAACATTTCACTAATGTTGCCTTTCACAGATTTAATACTGAATTAATACCAAAATTGAACCAACATAAAAAATTGAACAATAACATTTAATACATTATTTATACATAAAGTTAATAAAAAATTTATAACACCACTGACAAAATTGGAAAATCATACCAATTTAATACCAATATTAAACAGACAAAAACTGAATAAAAGTTTGGTCATATCAATTTAATACCAATATTAAACATATAGAAACTGAAAAATCATGCATAAAATTTGGGCATACAAATTTCATACCAAAATAATACTAACTTCAGTCCAAATTTGTACATTTCATAATTACTTGCACATACACACTTCATACCATGATACACCAATTGTTTCAGTTTTTAACTTATAAAATCCTTTAATACCATTTAATACCTGTTGGTGTGTTGATTGTGTTGGTTGACCTCTTGAAGACCTAATCTCCTCAATTATCAATTTTGTCGAATTATCGACATATGCTTTCATGTCGGTCATGTGCTTGTCAACCTTATCAATAGATGTAAACATATATGTTAAACATTAAAATATTTTAGAAAAATAATTAATAAAAATTAATTGAAAAGGGATTGAAAAATAACATTATCTTTCAGTTCTTTCAACTCCACCCGAACATGTCATTAAACATTGAAAGGGTGGATAAATTCTTTGTAATATGTTAAAAACAATATTAAATCATAATTTTTAATTGTATACCTCCTCAATTTCCCTTTTCAACTCTACATACTTTTCGTCGAAGTCAACATCATGCCTTTCTGATGTTGCTTGATCTTCTGTCTCATGGTGACTAGAAGATTGATGCAAATTGATCTGATCCATGGCATTTATCTCTTCGTCAGTAAGCACTATGTTTCTGAATTTATGTTGTGATAACAAAATAAGATATGAGAATTAAAATTTATAAAAAAATGTAATAATTTATAATTAGTAAAGGACAGTAACTAAAAGATAACCTGATTGCCATGTGTTCTGAAAATCGTATTCTTTAAGTCATAAAAAAAATACTCTCTTTCGATGTCTTCCAGTTAAGAATACACGGTGTGACATTTGAAACACGGATAGCAACTGTGTTGTCAAAAGGATGACAACACTCATAAAACCAAACCTGCAACACTAAATGGAATTGACTAAATTTGAATGAGGTAGGATTCTTTCCCAACCTACGGCTGCAAGCTTTAAGAGTTAATCTAAAACATTCATTGCCCCATGGGAAGTTGACATATTGACCGGACTCAACCAAATCAAAATACAATTTAGAAATGGTTGTTTTTTAGGCCTCCAAACCAGTCAAAAATGAAGTAATGAAGTACAGAATGCCAATTTTTAAGCGGTCTTCAGTCTCAAAAAAGTTAGCATGTTTAAACTTATTGAAGAAGTCTAACTTAGGGACTTTGATCATTTCCCCAAAATATTTTAGGATAAGTCTATTGGGAATAGACGGATCTGAAAAAAAATCAGTAAGAAGTCCACATTTGAGACCAGTTATCGCTGCAAATTCCTTGATTCCAAAACGTAATTTTGTACCATTTATTTTCACAACAAACATGTCGTCTCTGACATTTTTAAATTCAAGAATCATCAAATGTTTCAATAGTTGACATTGAATCTTTATGTGGACTGTGGTGTATGTCATAAAATACACCAAAAGATGTTTGTTCGAGAAATTGTTGAAACCTCTCTTTCCCGAGGAAATCCAACAGATCACCAAAAACATTCATGTTTGTACATGAAGCCCAGTGTATGTATATCTTCCTTGCCTATAAAATAAAATTGTTTATACTAAATTAAAACAAACTTCATACAATTATTATTCAAGTTTCATTCAAGCAGTAACTATAGTTTAAAAATAGTTATAATTAAATTATATCATATAGATTAAATAAAAAATAAATCAAAATCATGTAAACAATGATAAAAAATATATATAAAAGTATGTTCATACAAATATTATTCAAGTTTCATACACATGCATATACATAGATTTTGCTACTGCCTTATGCCATAATTATAAAAAAAAATTACACCAATTTTATTCCAACAACATACCAGCTTCATGTGCACTGTTGCATTCATCAATCTATTTTCATAAATTTATCGAAATACGCTAACAACAATTTAACAATTTTAATACAGTAATGGATAAATTGAAAAATAAATCTTCTTAATAGGAAAAATCCCAATTTCATATCAATATTATTCTAATTTCATACAAAACAGAGTAATTAAACAATTCATACAATTTTATTCACATCAATTTAATAATTCATACCATATACAAAATTTGGAGACAATCCCACCAATGTTAATACACAATTCATACCATTCGCATATCAATATTGTATCAAAATTCATACAAAATCCAACAATCCAACATTAAACTCAGATCCATACACATTTTATTCATATTTCGAATAATTTTCACACAAATAAATGTTTCGAAAACAACAATAAATATAATGTGATATAAAAAAAAAATACTAGTTTGACTTAATGTGAAAATAAATTAAATAAAGTACTTACCCTAATAACTTTTTTGTGTTTTTTGGATGTTAGTGTTTCTGATTCCTTCTTTTTTGTTGTACTTCTTGTTGATGGTTTTGAAGATTGAGCAACTTCTACATTTGTTTTTTTCTTTTTTACTTCACTAACAAAATCATAATCAGATTCAGAAGGGGTTTCAACAATTTTCCCCTTCCTCTTCTTCCCCTTTTGATTTGCCGGAGTCACCCTTTTCTTTGCTTCATTTTTTTCTCTTTTTGATCTTTCAACTGAGATGAACCACCTGTCGCCGAAATTTCAGCAATTTTAGGCGGGGGGTTTGAGTTAATATATTGAAATTTGGAACATGAAATTCATCAATAGAAGTTCCTTCAACAAATCTGGCTCTCTTTCGAGGCGTTTCAATGTGTTTCTTAGACATGATGATGATGATAAACGTAACGAGAGGAACGATTGTGAAGTTAGGGTATTGGGATTGTGAGAAAGATTGGATGGATGGTTGTGAATTTGGTGTAGTGGAGTGGTGAGGAAGATGGGAGTGAAAATTGTGAATATGGGGTAGTGGGGTGGTGGTGTGTAGAAATTGATAGGCGGGTGGGGGTGAACTGTGATTGGCGTATGGAATATTTGGAGTGTAACGGTAAACAAGGAAATCTAATCAATGTAAATCCCTAAATTCGTGTAACTAATAATTTTGATTTTAAAAAAGGAATTGCAATTAATTAATTAACTATTAATAATTAATAATATAAAAATATAAAGAGATTAATAATTTTTTAAATTAAATTGTAATTGATTTTTAAATAAAGTTAAATTTAAGTAATATGTTATAACCCGTAAATAATCTGTTATAAGGAAGAATTTTTTAAGAATGTGTTTAAAACTCGTAATATTATCCCTTAAATGTGTATATGGTGTGATTTTTCCTTTCTTTCTTTAATCATGTTTGTAATTATTTCAAACTATTGATATATTTTTATAATTTGTGTTATTATATTATTATACTATATTGTAAATTAAAAATTTAAAGATCCAAAGGGCTTACGCCCCATGTCTCAAGGCTTACGCCTCGCCCTATACTAAGTAAAACGCCCCGCCTTTTAAAACATTGATTTATTTAGTGTTGTTTTCATTATTAGAGATAAAACCCATCAATGAAGTTCCACACCTTACGCCTAAGCAACCTTGGCCTTCACCAATTTTGATATTTAGAGCTTCTCATTATTTTTAAAGGAAAAGGTCATGATATACCCCTCAAGCGGCTCATATATATCCGTACTATTATATCGATATCTCACATATACCTTTTTTTTCTAATGGAAGTGAAAAATAAAAATAAAAAATTTATTAAAAGAAAAATAATCTAGTAAGGGTAATTTTTTTCTATTGACTATTTTATTCATCTACTAATTTGAATTTGTTATTTTAAAGGTCTAATTTTATTTTATTTTTCATTTATGTCTTGTAAAATTAATAATGAATGGCCAATTTTTTTTTTAACAAAATATAAAAACTAAATTATAACATGACCGCAATTTTATTTGGAACTTTTAAATCTTTTTCCATTTACCCTTATTTCTTTTTATTCTCTTATTTATACACTTATGAATGAAAGAAAAATAATAAAATAAAAACTCAAATAATAATAAAAAAAAAGTCAAAAACTAATTTATGCGTGAAAAATATAAAATTCATGATTTTTTAAAAAAATTGAAATTATTATTTTCACTTTTGCAACGATGGGCAGAGGCGTTTGCAGGACTGGTCATCGGATCACGTGAATCCATGCTCCTCTATCAAAATCATATATATTACTGTAATATTTTTTATTTTTTGTTATGAACTTTTTTACGGAAAATAATATGGTAAGACAATTTTAACCCCCAACTATGGCAAAATAAACGCTCTCTGTTTTTTAGTTTCCTAGTATTGGGAGGAATCAACTATACAGAGGCAAAAAGAGGGTTTCTGAAAGCATTAAAAACTTGAGCCGCAGCCTTCAGCAATCAACTATGGAGACGAAGATGAAGATGAAGAAATTCGGAAGAAGAAAAGTCTCAATTCCTGATGAAATAATGTTTGAAATATTCTCACGGCTTCCTGTTAAATCTTTAATGCGTTTCAAGTGTGTTTCCGGATTTTGTAATTCTCTAGTATCCGAATCACATTTTTCGGATATCCATAGATGTCATTCTATGACCCGTCCTGGAACAAAGTTGTTTCTCCGTGAAAGGAAAGCTTTTTACTCGGTTGAGCAGGAGAAAGGTGGAAATATGTCTGCCTTCCTTTTTCAACCTGAGAGATTTATTGAACCTACAAATAAATCTCGTATGAATTGCGCTAATGGTTTATTTTGTGTTTGGGAACCATCAACTGTGCAATCTGCTGTAATTTTCAATCCCAGTACAAGAGAAGTTAGAATTCTTCCGCCCCCAAATAATTGTGGAAACTATTTAATAGGTTTTGAGCCACAAGCGAACAAGTACAAAGTGTTTTTTTCGGAAAAGCTAAGTGGGTACAGAAAACAATGGGTTTTAACTTTAGGCATAGATGAATCGTGGAGAGAGACTCAAAGCAATTTCCCTTCTCTTCTATATAGTAAGCCTAGTGTTTGCATTAGCGATGTTATCTATCAGTTTGATAGTGCTCCCAAATCTGCTATTGCAGCATTTGATGTTAAATCTGAAACTTTTGAAATTATTACATTGTGGAATGAATCTACCTGGCTGTACTTTTACCACTTGATAGAGGTGAAGGGAAAATTAGCAGTAGTGGATTATCACATGATAAACCACTCATTCGACTTGTGGATTTTAGAGCATTCTCCAAAAAGAGAATGGAAGAGACATGTCATTCGATTTCCTTCAAAATGGAATTACAAACCTATATCATCCTGCATGTCTCGTGACGGAAAGATTGTACTCATCCGCAACTTTAACTCAAGTATTTTATGCTGGTGTTATGATCTCATTGCAACGAGAAAGAGAAGGAGATGGAGAAAATTAGAAATCAAGGGGCTTCCTCAGGAGACCCTCATCTATGGCATTTATAGTTATGTGGAGACCTTAGATAGTAGCAGTTAGTATATGTTAAGAGTCCCATAGATGATATTATTTGATTGTGAGTTTTAGTTTATGGGATTTGTTATATTTGAATAAATTCTTTATTTTTTTAGTTTGTTCTGTTTTTCTGTCAAATATCTATACATCAATACGAATTACTACTGAAATTTAGCCGTCAACAACCAAGGGTACGTATCGCAAAACCTGAGCTTCGGGTTTGGCATATATATATGCATGATACAATTGAACTGGTCTTCATTTGTTTGTTTGTTTGTTCACTAGTCACGATATACCGTATTTGGCCATATCATCCTGCACAGTTAGTCCAACAAAATTGATCAGTATGTACCTCTGCTGCTAGTTTTCCCCTGTACTGGTAAAGATATTCAGAGTAGTTTCCGCTTTAAAACTGAATTTTGGTCGAATGATGCAATACATTAACGTATTATTCTGAAATGTTCTTCGATACAAGTGTTGCGTCTCAACAGTTCTACCGAATGAATGTCAAACTTATTCTGAAGATTATCGTTCATGATGAGCCTTGTCAATTTTCATGATAAGAATACATAGCAAACCATCTACTTCACGTTCATGTGACACTTTTATCTTAATAATCAACTGAAATTTGATAAATTAAATACAAAGTAATTTGATTTAAATGACTTATAAGTCTGTAAAGTTTAAAAGAAAAAAAATAAACTTATTACTAATTTTCCTCTTTTATCTTCTCCTAATACTAATAGAAAACATGTACTACTTTTTCTGAGGAAAAATAAACCCCCAAAAGTCATAAATAAAGCCAATACAAATATGATAAATAATGGAAGGATTTTAGACCTAAAAAAACACAAATTTTAGGGCTTCATGTTAAGTCTGAAGATGAATCCATCCATTCCTAAAGAAATACTCATTGATATATTCTTATGGCTTCCTGTTAAGTATTTAATGCGTTTCAACTGTGTTACCAAATTCTTTAATTCTCTTATTTCCGAATCAAATTTTATCGATACCCATAGATGTGATCTGTGACCCGTTCTGGTGGAACAAAATTCGTTTTCCAAACAAGCGGAATTTATTACACGTCTATTCAGCTAAAAGAACATGAAAAATACTCTGTTCAAATTCAGAGTTTTGATGCAATCCCCTTCAATATCTCTCATTTGAAGTGGCCTCGTTTGAATTGCGTTAACGGTTTATTTTGCATTTGGGGAACATTATCTAATCAACCTGCTGTAATTTTAAACCCTAGTACAAGAGAAGTACGATTTCTTCCCAACCTAAATGATGATTTTCGCCTTTGGTACTATTCGTTTGGGTTTGAGCCTGAAGAAAAGATGTACAAAATTATTGGGACAACAAATCATGTTCGAGGAAGTTACATAAAGCGTTGGGTTTTCACTTTAGGCATAGATTGATACATGATTAGTTACAATTTCACGTGTTAGTTAACTACAGTGAAAGTTAGTGAAGCAGTTAGTTTGTAACAGATTCTGTTTTTAGCTTAAAAGTTCAATTTAGTTCAAATCAATCACTATATAACTTGTAATCAACTCATTGTACAAGATATATGGAATATATACAATTCTCTTTCTCTTTCTCATCTCTCTCTTTCTATTCTTCTTCTTCTTCACTACTACTGTTTTCTCGAGAAATCCTGACACAGTGCTTCGATCCTCGAATTCATTGTGAATTCCTGCAATCGAGTAACATTGGTATCAAAGCAATCCTATCCTTGGACTTTAATGGCGAAAGGAACAAGGTCGGCTGATAATTCTCCATCAGAAATGGGGGAATTGAAAGAAATGATGCAGAATTTGGCAGAGAAAATGGGGACTTTG
>JAJOOO010024963.1:0-12044 GCA_029582685.1 Solanum piurae | reverse complement strand
AGATCTCCTGTTAGCCTTTGTTGCTTAGTTCCAGCTCGCATACTCGTACATTCCATGTACTGATGCCAGTTGGCCTGCATCTTTTTATGATGCAGATACAGGTACCCCGGATCAGCATCCTGCACGTCGTTGATCCAGCTGAGCAATCCAGAGTCCTTGGTGAGCCTCCTTGCATTCCGGAGGACTCAATTATTTTGTGTACTTAGTTTTGTTTTATTAGGATGTTGCGGGGTCTGTCCCCACATCCATCTCAGTATATTAGAGGCTTCATAGACAGTCAGACAGTCAGTAGTGTTGAGTCTCTCATCCATGTATATGTATGTATATGTAAATATTCTATTTTGAGACTTGAGTTGCCCTTTGGGCCATATTTTTTTATCAGTTAAGTTGTTTATGTCCTTGCATGGCATTGAGCTATTCTGTTGAGTCGGGTTTCCGCTGAGTTAAGAAAGCCAGGCCAAAGGTTCGCTTGGGGCCAGCAATGGTCTCCGAGTTCCGGTCCCGCCCAGGGTGTAGGCTCGGGGCGTGACATTAACACTACATAACCACTTACTGATTTTCTTGTATCAGGGCATGCAACCCAATCTGAATCACAATGTGCAGTTATTGAGCAGTCTGTATTATTGGACAAGTATATACCCAAACAAGGATAATTTTTGAGGTATCTTAGAACATAGTATGCAGTCTTGAGGTGTGGTTCTTTGGGATTCTGAAGGAATTGACTAAGATGTTGGACACTGAATGATATGTCCATTCTTGTGTTGGTCAAAAAAATTAGTTTGCCTACCAACTTCCTGTAGTATGTAGGATCTTTCAACAATAGGCCTTCACTTGCTTTGTGCTTGACTGTGGATTCAAGAGGTGATGTCACTGGTGTGTAGCTTGAACAGTCAAATTCTTTCAACAAATCTAAGGTGAACTTTCTTTGTGAAATTAGGACTCCAGAATCCTTATACAATATTTCCAAACCAAGAAAGTATTGAAGTCTTCCCAATTCGTTGATCTTGAATTTATCATGAAGGTAACCTTTTAGATAAGTGATTTCTTCAACATCAGTACCTGTCAAGACAATTTCATCAATATAGACAACAACAAAAATCAAAGAACTCCCAATTTTTCTGTAGAATAGAGAGTAATCACTCTCTGAATGAGAATATCCCCTTGAACACAAAACTTGTGTCAGCTTGTCATACCATTGCCTGCTTGCCTGTTTCAGTTCATATAAGGACTTTTTAAGTCTGCAAACCAACCATGTGTCACCTATCATGAGGCCTGGAGGTGTGTCCATATACACTTCTTCATGTAAGTCTCCATGAAGAAATGCAGTATTCACATCTAGTTGGTATAAATTCCATCTCTTTTTAATAGCCATGCTGATCAAAATTTTGATTGTAGTCATCTTAACTACTGGAGAGAAAGTCCCATTATAGTCAATGCAGCCTGTTGAGTATAACATTTCACAACAAGTCTAGTTTTTAGCCTATCTAATGTACCATCAGCCTTATGTTTAACCTTGTAAAGCCATATGCATCCAATTGCCTTCTTCTTTATGGGTAGTTTAACAAGATCCCAAGTATTATTAGCATACAATGCTTCAAATTCTGATGTCATTGCTGCTTACCAAGCAGGATCAAGTGTTGCCTTCTCATATGAACATGGTTCAGTGTCATGAAGAAAACCTTTGACTATATGTTGATTATCTTGGTTGAAACTTGTGAGGGATAAATGGGATGTAGGAAATACAAGATGGGAAGATGGGGTTGGTGCTTGGTTTTGTAAAGAAGGTAATGTGTAAGTGTACTATTTTAGGTAAGTAGGAATGTTGTGTGGTCTACTGGATCTCCTGAGGTTTAATGGTTGGACTAGAGGTTGAGTGATGGTGTCTGATGGGGAACAACAGTTAGAAATATGATTATGTGTTGGTGGTGAGTCAGGAGCCAATGAGTGGTCAGTGTCTAATGGTGCTAGAGGTATATGTGTAGGTGAATGCTCATGTAGATTATTGTTAGTGACATCAAATGTGGTATTATCATCCAACACATGTACTTTGTTAAAAATGTTATCAGTAGATTTTAACATGTTTGAATCAGTGTGCAAAGTTCTTAATACTGTGCTAAAACTAGGATTAGATTCAGACAAAGCAAAAGGAAAAATATTTTCTTGGAATGTCACATCTCTGGAAACATGTATCTTCTTGGTGCTCAGGTCTAGAACCTTATACCCTTTTGTGTTGCAAGGATATCCAACAAATATGTGAGGAGTGGATCTTGGATCAAATTTATCTTTATAAGTCTTTAGTATAGGAAAACATAAGTATCCAAAAGACCTAAGGTGAGAGTAGGTAGGAGATAGGTGATGCAATATTTCAAATGGTGTCTTGTTGCCCATCACTGATTTGGGAAGTCTATTGATCAAGTAAGTGGTTGTCAAAATACATTCTCCCCAGTATGTAGTGGGGAGTTTGGACTGGTATAAGAGTGCCTTAGCAACTTCTATGAGATGTTTGTGTTTTCTTTTCACCGCACCATTTTGTTGTGGTGTGTAAGGACACGTTCTTTGATGTATTATTCCTTTGGCTTGGAGATATATGTTGGTTTCATTATTGGTAAATTCTGAACCATTGTATGTTCTTATTGATTTGACAGTGGTCTTGAACTGGTTTTCTACAAGAGATATGAAAGACTTTACTGTTTGAAGGGTGTTGCTTTTGCAGCTGAGAAGGTGAGTCCATGTTGATCTACTAAAGTCATCAACTATGGTTAAGAAGTACTTATAATTGTTGTGAGTTGAAACATGATAGGGTCTCCAAAGGTCCATATGAAGAAGAACAAAAGGGTTAGTGCTGGAAACAGTGGATTTGGTTGGAAAATGAAGTATAGCTTGTCTAGCCATGGGGCATATAGTGCAAGTGAAAGGTTGTTTGGGTGAGAAAGCAATGGGAATACTGGAAATACCCTTCATTTTTACAAAAGGGATATGTCCTAGCCTATTATGCCACAAGTGATCAACACTATTTCCATGAGACATGACATAATTACTCAAACTGGAAACATTAGCAACATGGACACAATTAGGAAGCACAATATTATTACTCAAACATGTGGATCTTACAGATGGCATTACAAGTGTTTACAGTAGAAGTGGCATGTGAAAGATTACATGGATTACACTTAAAAGAAGAAGTAGCAGATGAAGTAAGAAAACAAGGTTTAGATGAACTAGATGCAACAGTAGAAACTGATCCAGATGCAACAGTAGAAACTGATCCAGTAGGAACATTGACAGAACTGGAAGTATGACATCTTGAGCACAAGAAATACAGGCCATTTTGTGCTCTACCAATCTCCAGAGGTCTCTTTAGTGAAGGGCCCTGCATTAAACAAGAAGAGTTATTGAAACTGACCATTCCTTTTATGTGTGAAGCTAAACAGTGCACTGAGAATAGTAGTCATGTAAATGAAGGTCTTAATCCTACATGATCATGTGTCATAGTATCAAACTAGTCCCTATACATCGGCAGGAAGTTTTCAGTCTCGACGTCACGGTCCACACTTCTTCCCTACTTCAATATTTAAAAGTCTTTTGATATTCTTGGTTTAATCTGCCATTAATTCATTTCTAATTTTGCTAATTTCTAAGGAATCTGAACATGCTGCACTCTTGCTCAATTTACAAATCGCAAAAGAATTGAACCTGCCTCCACTATAGACAGAAACAGGTTCTCATGTTATGACTCTTATACTTAAAACGGGAAATGGTCTCTATTCACAAATTATTTATGATCGCGGGTCAGGGGGGTCAAGGCTTACATTGAAAAAATTCAAAATGGGGCAGGATTTCATTTTCTAGTTTTGAACTTGCTTTCTTCCATATACCTCAACCCATTTGATCCAAACCACCTTATTTTCAAGTTATAAGTTTAAGCAAGGAAAGAAGAGAGGATGAGAAGAAAGATTTTTACATAACTAATGGGGGATTTGGGACATGTGCTAAAAAATAAACTTTCTTTTTCACATCTCTAGATTCTCTACTTTTGTCCCTTTTCAAATACCGCTTGATCATCTATATATCATATTCGGTGAAACTATGGAAGAGAATTTTTTGATTTTCCAAACTTCAGAAATAATCTAGAACAAGACAAGTTTTTGTAATGATCCTGAAGGTCATTTTTAAATAATTTTGGAAAAAATAATGTTTTAGGATTTTCTGGTGTAGCGAATAATCTTAGCATGGCATCCTGCATAAGTTATACAATTGTTTGGTTAGCCAAACAATAAAAAAAGTAATTGCCACATAACTGTTAGAAAAAATAAATAAATGTGCAAAACTTACTATTTCCAACACAATAAAGTTGATATTGATATTGAATTTATTATTTTTTCCAACAATATATGGAAATTACTTTTTTCTTGTTTGTTTAACCAATCAATTATAAAACTTATGCATATTTTCACACTGGGATTATTATTGCTAAACGTTGCACCAATAAATCCTAATTAATCAACAAAAAGACCAGATAATACTCATACACATCCGTATTTGATGTCTACTTCTAAACTAAACACATGCAAAAACTTAACAACAATAAGCCATGAAATTAGGGTTGAAAGATGGAACCTTTCAGTGATATAATTGAGCAAATTGTTGCTACCAAAGTACTCAATACTGATATCAATTAATTGATCGTGGCTATGATCGACAACTTTATGACATATCTTTCCAAGTTATCCTCTCTGTCCTCGATATGGGGCCGAGCCGCCGACATTTTGCATTTTGATTTCACATTTATCCACAAATTGTGTAATGAATATCTAATGTAAGGTGACCCAATAATAAATATCTACGGCAAGGCAAATATCTACTTAAGCTACTTATAAGTTGTCTACTTAATTTTACTTGTAAGTTGTCTGATTTCACATTTATCCACAAACTGTGTAATGAATATCTATAATCCAATGTATTTATAACATAATTTGTTCATTTATTTTAACCCTTTTCAAATATTAGTATTTTTGTCAGTTCAAAATAACCATCCAAACAAGGTGTAAAGGGGCAACAATTCCTTTGTTTCCTGCTTCCATTTTCTTCTTCACTGCCCCAATTTCCAACTCAAACCCTAGAAATATACATATTCAATGAACAGAAAGGGAAAAGTAAAAGGTAAAAGCAACAGCCAGCCGGTGGTGAAAAAGTCGCCATGGATGGAACTTCCGGAAGGTATATGGGCAAATTATACTACACAGGCTTGGTGCTGTAGAGATACTGGAGACAGCTGAGAAAGTGTGCAGTAAGTGGAGGCGAGTGTGTAAGAATCCTTCAATGTGGTGAATCATTGATATGTGGAACCTCGGAGACCTCTCTGACATGGATTACGACTTAGAGGTAATGTGCCGCTACGCCGTTGATCGCAGCCAAGGTGAAGTCGTTGATATCAATTTGCAGTACTTTGCCTCAGTTGCTTGAGTACATAGCTGAAAGGTAATTTCTTTCCCCAAATTTTAGGCTTCCATTGTGTTTGTTTGCTTGTTTTCCTTCATTTGGATTTTTTTGCTTTGCAATGGTAGCATATTTCTTCTCTCTTTTATTTTGGTTAATTAAGTAAGGTAGCAATTTGTTTCATTCTGTGGTATACTTCCACTAATTTTTTGTATTAGGTTGTGGTTGGTAATCTGTCCTTTAATTCATGTATGCTTTTGTCCACCAGATCAGGAAAACTGAAAAGACTTAGCATTGCATGTTGCTATGGTATGGTATGTGAGAGCTTGGTTGAAGTAGTTCAAAAACTCCCATTGTTAGAGGAGCTGAGTTTGACACACACAACCATCACGATAGAAGGCATTGAAGCTCTTGGACGCTCTTGTCCACGGTTGAAGTTGTTTGAACTAAATAACTCATTGTATATGGGATCAGGTGATTACTTTGATAACGAAGATATAAGAAATGAAGAGGCTCTAGCTATTGCTAAAAATCTGCCTACCTTGCACCACCTTCAACTCATTGGAAACAGGATGACAACTAAAGGCGTCGAGGCTATTCTTGATAATTGTCCTCATCTTGTATCACTTGACTTGCGGCTATGCAAATATGTTAGCCTCAACAAAGTCTTGAGTAATAGAATCTCTGGGCAAATTAAAAATATGAAGCATCCTCATGACTCTCTCGCAGGTCTTGAATTTTCATTTGAGGCTTGTGGGCAGTTTGATGAAGATCAGATGTCTGATGATTACTGACTACTAGTGGACGCGTATCTAGCATTAACCTCATTTATGAAGTCGCAAACATTTTGGGTCATTGGATTATGAACACTTCTTAAGGTGTCTGCGGTGATAAGTAATATAGGAAATATTTTCTGTTATGAATGTAGTGACTATGTAGTGTTATTATCGGAGAATATTAGTAGCTCAGTCGATAGTTGATTGTCTACCTGAACTCTCACCATGTTGGTGAGGGTTCTCCCCACCTTGTACTTCACCTACGCCCAATATTGAAAAAAGAATATTAAAGAAATGTAGTGTTATTATAAAAAAATTGGCGGGAAGAGACCGACTCAGCGATTTACCCAATTCAATCCTACTTTACATCCTCTCTATGTTGCCGAACAATAAAAAAGTTGTAAGAACCAGTGTATTGTATGAACGATGGCAATTTCTTAGGAAATTTGTTCCAACATCACTCGATTTCAACTTCTCGGTTAGTAACAATGAAAACGACACTCGTGATTACCTAGTTTCTATCCACAAAGAACTTTATTATTGGAGGTCTTGCGAGAAAATTCGGAAACTCAGAGTGTGGCGCCTTAAGTACGAGGAGCATTATGCTAAAGATGTTGATATATGGGTTCATTTTACCACCAAACTTGCTGACGTTGAAGATCTAGAAGTTGGGCTTTCTACAAATAACCGAAGATATGAGTTTCCTCAATTTGCATATAAAAATGTGTCTTTGAGGAATTTGGTTTTATGGAACTGCCAATTGAACCCTTTTGGCAATATTAACTGGAGTAGTCTCATTTCTCTTTCAATTGTTTACATGGAATTCACAGATGGTGTCATTGAAAAGGCATTATCTGGTTGCTTGGAATTGGAAAAAATTTCGGGCATACATCGTTTGGAAATAAGCTCTGTGAAGTTGAGAGAATTGATTATACTCCACTATAAAAATGAGAATCATGACCTTTGGCTCGAATTATTAGCCCCTTATATTAAAAATTTGCAAATTTTGGGGTTGTGTAGTGAGATACGTATCATAAATGTGGCATCACTTGTTACTGCGGTGCTTTGTTTAGATTTTGATTTTGAGGACGAAGAACAAAACTTGGAGAAGGAATTTAGGTTTTTTAAGGAACTTCTTGACAGCGTTGCCCATGTCGAGAATCTTAACTTGGGATCTTGGTGCATCGAGGTATATTCATACTCTTCATTGTTTAAAATTCATATCTTTTTAGGGACTTTTTATTTGCTATTGAATCATCACTATAGTAACATTGATAGTGCCACTACTTGGTAAAATCTAAGTTGTTGAAACAAGATCTTTTGAACAAAATATTTGAAGATGAACTGTGAGAATAAAGAGTTTGCAATTTATAGAAAAATATGTAAAACTATTTGGTCTTGTTAATGGGCTTTCCCAAGTGTTCATAGGCCCATCTTTGGATTCTCAAACCAACCATATGTGGCAAAACAGTAGTAGAAGTCCAAGTTGTTTATATGAATTATTCTACAATTTGCATTTCATTTATCAAGTGTGTCATATTTCCTTGTTTTGACATATTTTGGTTTGTCTATCTTGTTTGTAAGTGCTTGTCCATCTCGGAGTTGAAAGGGTGGGAGTTTCCACCATCAAGCCGGAAGTTCTTAGAACTTGATGTGGGATTTGAACAGTTGGATTTCCTTGGAATTTGCTGCTTTCTACAGAGCTCACTGGATCTTGAGACATTGGTCATTGATTGGTACGATGTTGAATCTGGAGTAAGTTTCTTTTAGACCTTTATATTTGTTTTTTTTTTTTTTATGTCAAGGGAAACACACACCCACTACACTTTGGGTGCGCACAAGGTAAAACCCCCGCTCCTATGCAATCCTTTAGGTGCACACAAGGTAAAATCCCCGCTCCTATGCAATCCTTTAGGTGCACACAAGGTAAAATCCCTGCTCTTATGCAATAGCTCGCAAACCACATAGGAGAGGTAACCTGCACTGGGCAAGCCTGGTGCGACAAGCTCGACCCAGAAGGCAAACCCCTTGCTTTCGCTGGCAAGGGGTTTCGAACTTGAGACCTCCAACATAGAAGTCTCAAGCCCAAACCACTGGGCCACCCCGAAGGGTTAGACCTTTATATTTGTTACTTCATGTTATTTAATTCAAACAACTATTAGTGGAGGAAGAAGATGATATATTTAACATTTCTTATCTTAAGTACTTTTGAAAAAATAATAATCAGAGTTTCGTTTTAATTTAGACCCCTCCTAGTTGTTAAAAAAAGAGAGACTTGTATCAGTTCAATCCTCAAGTGTGGAGAAGATTAAGGATGTTCAATGTTTGACAAAAGTGTAGGAGATAATCCGTAATGTATAAACAAAACAAGAACTCACATTTGCAATTTGAAGCATAGCTAGCTTAAGTACTTAATGAGACAATAGCTTCTAACTTGTGGAGACTACTCCCGTGTACATTGTTTCAATAAGAACTAAAAAGGAGAAAAAGTGAGACAAGTAACATGTAAACTGACTGAAGGATCAAACCGGGAAGTTCATCTTGTTGCATTATTGGAGATAAGCTTTGGGCTTTCTTTCCAATTATGAAGGAAAAGAGCTTCCATGTGTCAACCCTTAAGTTCCCTCTAGCTTCTCTTCATACTGAGTTAAAGTTGAAAATGTTTTTCTCTTCATCCACTGGGTGATTGTATCTAACTAAAGAATTAGCCACACAATTGGCTTCTCCGTCACCTCGACTTAATCTTTTCAATAATAGGTTCATATTCCCAAGAAGGTTTTGCAACTCGCTTGAACACACAATAAGTAAAGAGTCGGCTTTCAGGATACCATTTAAGCCCATAGGGAAGTGCAAATGCTTCAGTCATATGTTTTGTTCAAAATCTGCTTTTCTAGTAGAAAAAGTTTATGATTCTCTTTGTTAAATCTGTTGCGTGCTTATTATTTCTTTTTTCTTGTATGACGTTTAAATGAACTTTTTTGTTCTCTCAATTTATTTTCCTTCATAATATAGTTCAGCTTGTGTTGCTTTGATTCATGTTGTCACTATATGAGTAAACTTGTTGTAGTTGTTGGTAAAAGATGTTTAACAAGTAAACGATATAGTACTCACCTTGATGCGAAGGGATAAATGATCAGATGCTTTGAAACATCTTTTTATTGTTGGCATGTACCACATTGTAACATTTGCTATGCACTGAGATGTTCCTTGTATTGAAAAAGTCATCATCTTTTTATTTATCCACAATCAACTCCTTTGTTTCCTGCTTCCATCGAAGGAAAATAATTGGTTAATATAGTGGTTTCTTTCCTACAGGACTTGCTGTCAAGGTACACAAATGAGGACGAACAGATCAGGAGGTTTGAGTCGCATAATTTTAATGGCTCATTTTCCTATCTGAAGACCATCAAGATCCTTAACTTGAATGGATCTGTGTTACCATTGGTAAAATATTTGCTCAACCATGCAATTGTACTAGAAAAGTTTGACATTGTTGCCACATTCCAAGGGAGTGATGCATCTCCGGATTATGTTACAATGGCACATGAGCTCCTAAGCTATCCAAGATCCTCTCTGCATGCTTCAGTTGTCTTTTCTTATAGATAACTTTGGCCCCTATCATTTGTATTAATCACAATATATTTGACATCTATAACTTTATGTTAGAAAAGGCGTGGATTGCACTTGTCAATGTCCAAGGAGTTGTTAGTGGTTCTTCATGTCTAAGTCCTCTAATAGTCATGGAAGAAAGCTTGCTCTAATGTTTTGTAATTTCTATTCATTTTGCTAAATCCTGATCTTCTTACTATGAAACTTTTAAGTTGAAAACCAGTTTGCCAAAATAGTACTGCAAAGATTCATTACGTGTCCAAGGACTTATTTCATTGGCCTATGTTATTCATTGGTGAACCAAAGGTCATGTTTTCTTATTAGCTTCCTATTAGTTGTCATATGTTCTTCACTGTTGTTTTTCCTTTTCATTACTGCTTTGATTTGTTCACTTGAGCCGAGGGTCTTTAGAAAAAATTCTCTCTATCTCTACGAGGTAGGAGTAAAGTATGTGTAAGCTTTTGCTCTTTCTTTAATGAACTATTCTACTTTTTTAGTATACTTCTTGTATACGAGCAAACTTTTGCACTTTCTTTAATGAAATTTATTACTTCATAATAAGGAAGAAAACTAGTTGAACACATTTTCCTTTGTTTTTGTGATTACCCTTGCTAATGAACAGATTTCAAATTTGATTGATTGATACTGTTGATGAATCAAGCAATGCATTTACTGTCTTGGTTTTGTGGAATTCTCCTTGGATGATCATAGTCCAATGTCTGAAACCCACTTTGGAAGCTCCTGCACCGACTCTCGGGGGGTCTGTTGGGAGATGACCTGGGAATTAAATGGTGCACCTTTTTGTTTCTGTAGGTAGTTGTGCTAGTTATGAGGTGCTGCTAATATTTTTGGAGCAATTTGGGCTATTTCTGCTTCTGTGAAACAATATTTCTGGACTTGGAGAATGAAAGACCCTAGGAAGGAAGTGGAACAGAGTCCCAACATGTGAAGCCTTTCTGAGACAAACCCAATAACTTATGATATTTAGGTAAAAACCCACTAAGACATCAAGAAATATTATATCTGAACCTATATAATTTAACAATACGATGATTACAATCTTCAACGTTGTACTCACCAGCAGAGTCGACCATTTATATTAATAAAATCTTTCTTTACTTGTTGAAAAGACGAAACTATATGTTCTATGACTTATCATTTCTTCATGTGCCATAAACTAGACTTAGGTACATGATTTTATGTCCTTGACATGTACCAACTAAACAGAGTTAATGTCAACAGTGAGGTTGCACTTCTATGTAGAAGAGATGAAAAAAGCGCAACAACTTTCATGATGGCTGCAAGATTTGTAGTTAGTAGTTAAGTAAGATGAAAAGTGAGATTTATCACAATGTTCTACCTATACTAGATTTCTTTTACAATGTCAAATATCCTGATCTGGAGATGCTTCCTCGACTTCACAGAGGCAATAGAGAAGTAATCAAAAATCAAGAGATACTAAGAAAATAGAATGACTTGTTTTAATCATTACAGGTACTTCCACTCAATTATGAGCAATTTTAGGCCAGTAACCCCCCTTATCGAATTCTAGACGAGGCTTGAGCAACAGAAGCTCCACAATGTTCAACAAGATTTAAAAAGGAAAACAATTAACAGACAAGCAAAGGGAAGTAAACAAAATTAAACAGCTACTGTGGAAAAAGAATAACTTACAGCTGACGGAGGGCCATTCGTTTTAATCATTAAAGGTGTTCTTCATCGATCTCTGTTGGAGATATGAGCAATATATCTGCTACACAGTCTAAATCCAAGAAATTATGTTGTTCCGTTATTGGTTTGGGTGTCCATTTTTTATTTAATCTTCTATCCCATATATCTTTATTTCTGTCGTACTGTTCATAGTTTGTATTATAATATTGTGGATTTAAGTTTTTTGGATTTTTTACTCCTGATGTGCTAGGTTTTTCATCCGTGTCTATGTCTCCTGTATTTACTTCTAACTTCTTTGTATTATCTATGTTTGCTAAAAGTTCCGTATATGTTTCACTTATTTCTGAATGTTGTTCATCTAGATCATATTCGTTTATTTCATCAATTCTTAGTTCGGGTAGATTATCTTGGTTATTTTTTTCTTTTTCTAACTCATCTTCTAATTGCAATTTTTCTTTAAATTTATTTATCTCATATGCTAATTTCATTTTTTGTTCTTTTTCTTTTTGTTTTATTTCATACTTTTCTTTTAATATTGCTAGCTCTTTTTCT
>JAJOOO010024962.1:0-16918 GCA_029582685.1 Solanum piurae | reverse complement strand
CCCCCCCCCCCCCCCCCCCCCCCCCCCCCCCCCCCCCCCCCCCCCCCCCCCCCCCCCCCCCCCCCCCCCCCCACCGCAATCTAACACCGTACTAAATTAATACATGAATAACTTTTATACAATATTTGAGAATAGGGATGGCCATAATATTGGAAAATCGAACAACCGAACCGAATTGAACTAGTTCGATTCTTTGGATTTTCGATTTAATGTCAGTGTTGTTTTTTTAAAAGTTTGATTCTTCGATTTGGTGTTTGGTGTAAGGGTCTTATGACTTTGGTGCGCCGAAGACTCGGATTTTTATTTTTAAAAAATAAAAATAATATGTATATGCATATTCATATTTATTTATTTATGGGCATTTTCTTAACTAAAAATAAAAAAGTCAACTAACAATTAAATCATTCATGAACAACTTAAAGTAGCAACAAATTTACAATTCAATAGTTAATTTCAAATATTAATTTCCAAGTGGAACCCAAATGTATTTTTATCGGTATAAGTTATGTAAAGAAACTCATCTCCGTCTTTGTTTTTCTCAAGAAGTAGTTGGAGGCATAATGTTCTTGATAAAGACAAATATAGTCTTTTAGTTAGCATAATAAATGTTCTATGGCGAGACACTCTCTTAACATAGTTTTAAATTTTCAAGTATCTTATACTTTGATTTTGTCCTCATTTTATTTTTCATTCGCACTACAAAATTATTTTAAAAACACTGAATTAAATCGAACCGAATTAGTTCGATTTGATATACGGTGTACACTTTTCTAAAATTGAAAACTAAAGAACGAAATGAAAGTTTGATCAAATCAAACCGAAAAATCGAACGCTCACCCTTATTTGAGAACCTATCAATAAAAAATTGTATAAAATTAAAGGATAATACATGAATAACTTTTATTTTATTTGTAAATTAAACATGATATAAAATTAATACATGAATAACCAAGTTATTCATGTATTAACTTTGAACTTATCCAGCTACCTAACGACTAATAATTGTTTATAAGATGGGACTAGCTAGTGACAGTCTCTTTTATTTTGGTATTTGATCTTTAGCCAATTGATAACATTTTTATGAAAAATGAATAACAATCATGATCAATGACAACATCAACATTATATTGAGTGACATGACTTTACCATAAAAAAAGTTGATGAAGAATAGAGAATAGTGGTAAGCATGCCTAGTGTTTTGGTCTCTTTTCTCTTTAGTACTTTATTTACTACTGTGGATTTGATGAATGACGCAAGTACGCAACAAACTCAAAAGTTTATTATATATTTATTTCACTTCCAAAAAAGTGCAAAAAGTAATAGAAGTATAAGAATATATAACTGAAAATTCGAATCAAGTTTGGACTTTGGAGTACTTTTATGCCTTTTTTCTGTTTATATTTTGGAAGACATTAAATTTAACATCCTCATTTTATCCTCAAGATTGACACGTACCAATTTATTGTATTTATGAAACAAGAGGTCATGTTTAAAAAAGGTAATTTATAATATTTCTGAAATAAGAAGTCTTAAATTTTGTGTCTAATCAAATACTGTCATATCATCACATAACTTGGGATCGGATAGGGAAAATATTTATTTTTTATACAAGAAATCAAATGATTATGCAAAATACTCCCTCCATCTTAAAATATTTATAGTCTTTAATAAAAATAATTATTTCAAAATACTTGTCATTTGAGAAATACAAGATAAAATAAATAATTTTTTTTCCATTTTATCTTTAGTAATAATTATTTTGAAGATTACAAATATCTCAATAATGACCCATAGATAAAATAAATATTTAATAAAGAAGAATTATGTCTTAAAATATAAATAAAATAATCAAATATTTCTCTTAATTAATATTTTCTTACCATGTAAATGAAAAATACTATTTTGAGAAAGGGAAATTATAGATCAACGGATAATGCAGTCACAAAGACTGCACGTATTTAACTTTGATTTAATGGACTGTCAATTAATTATTCTTTTCTCGTACGCCAGTATAATACCCCTTAATTACAAATCATGAGAATTTTATTATATCATTTTTAAATATAATAAATTAATGCCCAGAGAAATATATTACAAAAATAATTTATAATTAATAGAAATAAATTAAGAATAGTGATGTGCATCGGTCGGTTCGATTAGATTTTCATGTATAATCGATTCGATTTATTGGTTTTGGTTCTTAACGATTCTATTTTTTATTTAATCAATAAGAAAATGCTTATAAAACAAATATATGACTTCTCCAAAACAGAACGTTCATAAAATAGCAACATGAATAACTAACATTAAAGAACTATACAAGTGTAATACAAAGAGAAATTAAGAGGAATTTGGTTCTTAATTACTTTGAGTTTTGATGTTTTGTATAATGTGAAGTTGTGAATTCAAAATCACTGTGAAGTGGGAATTGAAGGCTAAAGAACAAAGATTTTTTTTTTCCGTTTAATGAAAATGTATTTTTTCTTTTCTCGATAATTTTCTAGTTTAAAATCACAATATTTAATTATTACTTTTTTATTTTTTGAAACTTTGTATCAAAATGCTATTATACTATATTACTATATTTATAATAAGTAACTAATTGTCTTGTTTCCTATATATGTTATTTTGTTTGTTAACAATTTTTTTAAAATACAAATAAAATAAATTGCAATCACAAAAAAAATAATCATTTATTTATATTATGAATACAATTTTGTATATTTTTGTAATTAGAGAGTCGTTAATAACATACTTTTTTATAATAATTTAGAATTCATTAAGACGTGTTTAATCTTTGAGAACGTACATTAGACACCACTTTGAGTTAATCTTAAAGAAAGAACGTCCATGCCTCCATGGATCACTTCGACTTTGATCATTCATTCTAGTATAAATTAAACTTAATATATCCTAGATGAGATTGAATCCACAAATAAAAGCATGACAACAACTTGTTATCCAAAAAAATAATAAAGGAGCAACATCATGTTGTGGTGTGTCGGTCTTATCTAGTGTTACGTTCCATGCATATATATCATATATAGCTTCTTAAAGCTATCTACTTAAGTTGTATAAAAAAATATTGTGGTCTCCAACTGAGAAAAAAACAATTGGTCCCTCCTCCTTTTAAAACCAAACCAAATATGCATCCGTGTGGCACCACAAATAACTCACTATAAATCATAATAGTGATATATGAATTAGAATGCCCAATCAAACACAACTTCATTTGGTATTGTAGGCCATATGATCCTTTATTACTCACGCACCAAAGACCAAAGAGGATATATGCATGACTATAATTGTTACTTCCTTTTTATTTTGTTGGCCATTTCTTTAAGATACCATATGACTCTATTCAATGTATTCTCCCAAAGATCAACTTATACTTTACCTAAAGTGGAAATTGGGGTCACTACATAACATGCTTTGAGGGTATACAATTTCTAGCTACAATTAACATTTTCTCCAAAATAGATGAGTACCTTCATAGAAAGAAAACTTGAAAGTTTAAACTAAAACATGCATTGTCAAATCATGATAACGTGTTTTTATCATGGATTTCACTTAAAAGTCCCAAGGTATTGATCGATATCAACAACCTAATCAACGTCATCCATCATTTTCTGAGTGAGCTGTTTTCTAAGATAATTTTTTATAAGTAATTAATATATGTAGGGCCTTTTCAATACTGACAACTTTTGATATCAATTACAAGATAAAGTAGACGAGACAGTCGTTTAGATAATCAAGTAGAAAGACCAATTCACAATGTCTTGCAAAGGAAAAAGTAAGCCCTTGCAGCCAAAAAATGAAATAAAATAAATTAAAATGTAAAAGTAAGGCAATTTACAGGAACAAGATTAGATTTAGGGAAAATGGTCTGAAAAATACTTCAACTTTGGCCGAAATTGCTGTTACGATACCAAACTTTATGGAGGACCTTTTACCCCCCTTGCACTACTTAATAGTGTATTTTAAAGGTATATATGTGCTCACATGGACACATTACTATTTAAAATGATGCAATATTTATGATGTCCACATAGACACATATATACCTTTAAAATACACTATTAAATAGTACAGGGGGTAAAAGGTCCTTCCAAAGTTTGATATCGTAATAGCAATTTTGACCAAAGTTAAAGTATTTTTCAGACCTTTTCCCCTTAGATTTATGATTAGACGATGCAAGTTGAAGACTATTTAACGTCTAGCATAGGGATTTACTACAGACCACAATGCAAGGTGTGAGAAATTTGATGGATTCTTTGTTAGCATTAAGATTAATTTTTTTACCACTTTTAGTCCGTCAAAATTAATAAATATGATTTTGATACTTGTGATATCTATTTAAACACAATTAACGTGCAATTAATTAATATATGCACTTTTTATCCTAATGTGAATCTTCACAACAACAACATTCTCAGTGGAATTTGTAAGTGGGGTTCTGAAGAGGGTAGAGTGTAGGCATACTTTATCTTTACCTCGTGGAGGTAGAGAGACTTCTTTTCGAAAGACACTTGGCTCAAGTCAAACATATAAAAGGAGGGTATGCAAGGGAAAAAATGACAGTGAAAAAAATATAGCAACTAGCCTAAAGAACAATAACAACATAGTACGATAATTGAAGTAAAAATAAGCACATATGATAAAGGAAATCAAAAGCAATATACTATAAACATTCTCATTTTTGCAACTCCTACCTTGTCTCGAAGATTCCTAATCCAGATCGCTTCTAGTATATATGTCCACACATTCATATCAACATTCTCATTTTTACAACCTATATTTTTGGGACATGGAAATTCTTGACTGACCAACACCCCGCCTCGTATAACAAAGTCAGTCTAACTACCACTCTATAGAACTTACCTTTGAATTTTGGTAGTACATTTTTTATCACATAAGACTCTAGAAGCAAGCCTCCACTTCATCCATGTCGAATCAATACGATGTGTGACATCATCATCGATGTTCCCACTTTTTTAGATTAAGGACCCAAGATACTTGAAATTATCTCTCTTGGGGATAGCCTATATGTCAAGCCTCACTTTCATGTCCGCCTCACACGTTAAATCACTGAATTTGCACTCCCAATATTTTATTTTGGTCTTGCTAAATCTGAACCCTTTAGACTTCTACGTTTGTCTCCACACCTCCAACCTAAAAAATAACTTCACTGCAAATCTCATCAATTAGTATTATGTCATCTGCATATAACATACGCCATGACACCTCATTTTGAATATGTTGTGTCAATCCATCCTTCACCAAGAAAAGTAAGAACAGGACAAGTGATAATCCCTGGTGCAACCCCATATCAACTGAAAATTGCTCTAAGTCACATCTCATTATTCTAACCTGAGTCTTGGCTCCATCATACATGTCCTTCATCATCCTAATATATGTAACCAATATACCTCTAGCCTCCAGGCATCTCTAGAGGACTTCTCTCGAGACCTTATCATAGATTTTTTCAAGGTTAATAAATATTATTTGTAAGCCCCTCTTTCTATCCTTGTATTTCTCTATTAATCTCTGTAATGACCCGGTTGGTCATTTTTTAAAAGTTTCATGAATTTATCGTTTTCCCTCCCGATATTGAGCCGAGTTGTTTCTAATTGAGTTTTGAAAGTTGGTTTCAAATTTTGAGTTTAAAGTTTTGGTTTTTGTAATTTTTGAGTTTGAAAGGTTAATATTGTTAAGAAAGTGATTTTTGATGTCTTTTAGAGTTTCGAGTGTCAGAATGGAATTATGTCGATTCCATCAGTCTTGGAATGTGGAATCTAGCTAGTGGGAGTTGTTGGTTTCAGATTCAAAGTCCTTTTGAGGATTTGAGGTCCTACGTTGGAATTTTGTGGAAATTTAGCCTTTAGGTTGACTTTGGTCAACATTCGAGATTCGGATGCTCAAATCAAAGTTTTGAGAGTTCCTCTAGATTCAGGGGATAATTTTAGGCATGGATGAGGTCTTGGTTGATTTTTGAGAGGTCTCAAGCTTGAGTTAGTCTTTTAGGTGTTGTGTTAGTTTCTTGTGGTTTTCACGGATATTGGGTCAAAGAGACGTCATATTAGTATTTCAAAGGTTCCCATTGAGTCCAAAGTATTGAGTATGATTGATTTGCATATATGATTTGTGTGTACGGGGTTTCGAATGAATCTCGTGAGTCCTTTCGATGATTTAAAAGTTAGATAAATATTTTGATGCCTCAGTTTTGTGACCTCCGTTGTTGCGATGCACCTTTCCGCTTTAGCAATCTTCGCTTAAGCGAAGGGTGGATCGCTAAAGTGAAGGTTGGTCTTTCGTGGGGTTCACTTAAGCGGACTAGGGCTCGCTTTAGCGATGATTGCTTAAGCAGAGCCTATTTCGCAAAAGCGAGACCCAATTTTTGCGGGGTTCGCTTAAGCGATCCTGAGTTCACATAAGCGACATCAGAGAGGGGTTTTGACTTGCAAATTTCATGGTTTTAGCCCCATTTTGTATTTTTTGAGCTTGGCAAATCCTCAGAGGCGGTTTTTGAAGAGCTTTCTTGTGCAAAATCAATGAGTAAGCCTTTTTTATCCTATAACTTCATTTTCCTTTGATTATTTATGGATTTTAACATTAAAATTTGAGATTTTGATTGGCAAATGACAATGTTTTTCAAGAACTCAAGTTCTCTAAACTAAAATGAATATTGTGAACTGATTTTAAGTCTTTTTTTAAAATGATTTTAACCAATGGGTTCCAAATTCCTTGGGTAACGATTTCAAGTAAAGAATTTTGAATTTAAATTAAACTTTATTTTTTCAGAATCGGGTTTTGAGTTGATTGACTCATTTTTCAAAGTAATTGATGCGGGTATTTTTGTTTATCAAAAATTTATTGTGAATACTTGATTGATATACATTGTGTGACTTTGGACATTGGTCGGAAGGGGATGACTCAAGTCTTGGAGTGACTAGTTGGTTGAATTAAGACAAGTGATCTCCTAAACCTTGTCTTCTAGTAAAATTCGTGTATTCTCTTCATTGTATGTGTTGTGAGTAATGGGAATGAGGTGAAGGGTTAATTGTTCCACTTGATCAATCTTAATGAATAAAAAATGGTTGAAATGAAATGGCTATGTGTTGATCATAACGCTTGTGAATTGCCTTGTGTGACCCTTATTGATTGATTGATGAAATGTTTGATAACATGAATGTGGACTTAAGTTACTTGAATTGGTGTCGCTTCCTTATGGTGTAAACTTACTAATGTGCATTGGTTGTTGAACACCATAGTAATGAGACATGTGATATAAAGCCGATGGAAAATGGTTCTGGCTAGTGAAATGATATAAAGCCGATGGGAAATGGTACCAACTAGTGAAATAATATAAAGTCGATGGAAAATGATTTCGGCTAGTGAAATGATATAAAATCGACGAGACATGGTTCCGACTAGTGAATGATATAAAGTTGATGAGAAATGGTTCCGGCTAGTGAAATAATATAAAGCCGATGAAAAATAGTTCTGACTAGTGAAATGATATAAAGTTGATGAGAAATAATTTCGGCTAGTGATTTAATATAAAGCTGATGGAAAATGATTGCGGCTAGTGATATTGTGCCGAAGGGAAATGATTCCGGCAAGAGATTGATAATTGTGATTTGATGCATTTTGATGCTTATGTTTGACTTACTTGTTACATGTTGGTTGTTGAATAGTGTCTGTTAGATTGTGATTTTGAGCCTTATGAGTTGTGTATTGTAGAATTGTTAGGTTGGGCTGATTTCGGTGCAGGTTGTAGTTTCAGGAGGTTCGGTTGGGATGAAAGGAGTGCTCGATTTCTAGCTAGTTGATTTTTTTATTATATTGCTTGTTGGGTACCGTGTTGTACTCACTCTTTGCTTGTTCCGAGCCCGATACCATATGATTGCTCTTTCTCTTCCATCTCCGAGGCTTGTCAAAGAACTGTTGAGAGGTATATGTTTGTCATTCCGGCGGCCCCTCTAGTTCTTCTTTTTATACTTTGTTCTATTTGAGAAACAAATAATTGAGACTTGTAGACTTACTTTTTAATTTCACACTTTATGTATCAGTGTCTTGTACACATGACAATTACGTTTTGGGATGGCAATAGAATGAATAAGTTTTCCGCTTTATCTTGTTCTTGCTTTATCTTTCCATTTTTTCTTTCGTTTTGTTGGGTTGAGGACGACTTGTCTTGGTGGGGATAGATAAGTGTCATCACGTCCATTTTGGATTATGACAATCTCCTCATAAGATGAATAAATTTTGTATTTGATCTCCCCAAAATGAATTTGAACTGGTTCTCAAAAATGGACACCCTCCTTCTCATCCTCATCCCCACCGCCCTCTCTTAAACTTTTATAATGTGACTAAGTAATTTGATACCTCTGTAATTGCTACAGTTTTAGATATCAACCTTGTTTTTGTACAATGGGACCATTGTACTATATTTTCACTCCTCGAGCATTTTTATAGTCTTAAAATTACATTAAACAACTCAATTACCCACTCCATATCTATCATGTTTGTGTTCCTCCAAAACTCCATCAAAATCTCATATGATCTGGTCTGGTTGCTCTTATCTTGTTCATCCAACTAATAGTCCGCTTAACCTCCTCAATCTTTATGCACCTATAACCCTGCTCTGGTCCACCCAATATAACGTCTATGTCCCCTTGTTCATTCAAGAGTTTAAGGAAGTATGTTTGTCACCTTCATTTAATAAGTGTCACTTCCACCAATACCTTGATGCACTCAATTTGATCCAAGTCCTAGGCCTTCCTTTTTCTCTCTCGCCTTCGAGCATGTACAACTTTTTGTCTCCACCTTTAGTTTGTTCCCTAGTTCAACATATTCAAAAGTTATTGTCTTTGCCATCATAACCACTAACTTAGCCTTCTTCTTTGTCACCTTATACTTTACCATTTTTTAATGAATTAGTAAGAGCTAAACAATTCAATTATCAATATATTTTATGTGAAATGTAAATTGTTACTCCATATTAATTTGAGGGTAATGTAGTTTTATAATAGTTTAAGAATTATATATTTCCTATATGAAGGGATGATGATATACATTTAGTTAATTGAAGGTTAAACGTACATAACCAAATATTACACGGTCAAAATCCAGAATTCATTCATAACCAAGGGATCAAATGTGCAATTATCCCTAATAATAAAATGGCCAAAGTCATATGCGGCCTCCTAAAGTTGTCCGCATAATTCATTTGGACACTTCAACTAGGGCTAGTACCTATTGAACACTTTAACCTTAAGAAATTTATATCTATTGGACACAAAATGAAAATAAGTTGAAAAGCAAAATCGTGTGTAGCTCAAACACAAATACATAGCAGGTGTACCAATGAAACAATGACACGTGGCAGTTGAATTCAATTTTTAAAAAAATCTATTTAAATAATCCAAAAAGAATTTTAAGTAAATAAAAATAATTTTTTTAATCAACTCCCCCACCCTGTCGTCTTCTTCTTCAACTGATTTCCCTTCCCGTCGGCGTTGGCATGCAAATAATCGTCTCCTCACTCTTTCATCGGCATCGGCAACACCTCCTACCCATTGCCTTCATCTTCTTTCGATTAATAAATATTAGAACAGTTACAAGAACTAATTAAATTTTGATCGGAAAAAAATTAATTCAATTTACTTTCATCAGAATAAATGGAGCTTCACCAAAATATTAGAAATCTGAAAAAAGAGGAAAAAACAGAAAAATAATTGAAGAGGATGAGAGAAAGAGAGAGTTGGAGGGGTGGGTGGCATGGGAGGTAAGTACAAACATCCTAGGAAGAAGACGCTTTTTTTAATTGTTAGTTTTTTTTTTTTTTGATTTTTTTATTAATTAATGTCAATGATAATAAAGAAAATAAGTGTACTTTTTCAGGGAAAAAAAAGGAAAATATCATTTGTTGGTATCTATACGCGCTCATGGAAGGTGAAAAACACGTTTTTTGCCACATCAGTATTTAGTGCTTAATAGATACACAATTTAAATACTTTAGGTGTTCAATAGGTACTAGCTTTAGTTGAGGTGTTTAAATGAATTATACAGACAACTTTAAGGGGCCGCATATGACTTAAGCCTAATAAAATTAAGTTACAGAATTTTGAATCAGTTACATCGCGACATAGCCTACATTATTGTGTTAGTCTATCATTTTTCTACAACAATAACAAAATTTCATAAATGGGTTATGAGAAAAATGACGTATACACAAATTTTAAGAAGGTAAAGATATAAGTTTTAAAAGATTTTTAATTCAAATAAAGCATATCAAATCAAATACATAAAACAATGTAATACATTAATGAAGAATTCATATTAAAAACAATGAAGAAGACTATTGCTTTTCTATCTATTTTATATTTATATTCACATGACATATTGAAAAGGCATAATACATAAATTGAACCCTAAACTTGGCTTCGAATTTTAAGTATGACCTCTAACTTTTAAAGTGCACAAGTAGGCACTTCAACTATCCAATTCTTAAACAAAAAAACACGCAAATCCAACCTGGCATAACGCGTGATTGAGACGCAATTCAGGCGCGTCAGGGGTATTTTTCGAGGCCCACAACAGTAAAAAAAAAAAGCGAAAATGACAATTTTACCCTTAATGAATCCCTTTTAAATATATCTTTATTTTTTTCAAATCAAAATCCCATTTTTCTTCTTCTTCCTAATTCTAGTACTCAAACTTTTTTTCTCTTTTTGTGCACAATTTCTGGTCGTTTTTTATGTAATGACTTCTAATTATTTTTGTCATTGTGTAAAAAGAGCTATAACGAAATTAAAAATATTTTTGAAATTAAACTTAAAATGAAATTTTGAAGTTAAAAATATTTTTTAAAAATAAACTTAAATTTTTTTTGGGGGGTGCGGGGCTGGTAGGAGGTGAATGGGGGGTGGAGAGGCCGAGGGTAGGGGTGAAAAAATGAAATTTTGAAGTTGAAAATATTTTTTAAAAATAAACTTAAATTTTTTTGGGGGGGCTGGGGAGCTGGTAGGGGGTGGGTGGGTGGGGGTGGGGGAGTCGAGGGTAGGGGTGAAAAAAATAATTTTGAAGTTTAAAATATTTTTTAAAAACAAACTTAAATTTTTTTTTGAGGGGGTGGGGGGCTGGTAGGGTGTGGGTGGGTGGGGCGGGTCGAGGTAGGGGTGAAAAAAAAGAAATTTTGAAGTTGAAAATATTTTTTAAAAATAAATTTCAATTTTTTTGGGGGTGGAGGGGCTGGGTTGGGAAAAGAAAATACGACCCTACCCTTTTGTATTTTTATTTTTATTTTTTTTAATTATAAAATACGTGTAATTTTTTAATTACGTGGCAGCCACTGAGTGGCTCAATAAGCCACGTAGGAGCGTTTGTATATCACACAATTTGACTGTTGGATTCACGTATTTTTTTGTTTAAGAATTGAATAGTTAAAGTGCCTACTTGTGCACTATTAAAGTTAGAGGTCATACTTAAAATTTGAAGCCAAGTTTAGGGTCCAATTGATGTATTATATTGAAAATGCTTCTTTCCCTTTAACTTTCTTGAAATTTAATTTCTTAGTAATGGGGGTGGTTGGGGGGTGAGGGGTATAAAAGAATAATTGTCCAACTATTTTTGTGGATGTGTGGCGAGAATCTCGGCGACAACATAGATTTTATTTGGAGAAAACTTATGCTAATAATAATAATCATATAAAATTCTTGTTCGTTAGGTATAAGAAAAAACCACAAATGTGGTGTAGCTATCATCTAGCTGTAGTTGACTCTCATTTGTTCTTGCCAATCCAATCAATGGGTCTTCAAGTCCTATTCTCAAAAGGGAAAGCTCAAAACTCCATTCCAATAATGATTTAATGTCTATCACTTACACAAATTTGTTTGGGCATACTTACTCACATGTATTGCCTTTCAAATAAAGATCTAAACATATATATTTACATTGAATTTCATGAATCCAAATATGTTTTAATACTGTCATCTCAATTTGTTTCTTTTACTTTTCTTTTAAGTCTATTTCATAAAAAATGTTTCTTTTCTTTTTTTGGTAATTTTTTTTATTGCAACTTTTCACGTGACATGTTTAAGACCTACAAGATTAAATGATATTTTGGTACATTTCACATATTGTTAGTTTAAGACCACGAAATTCAAAGTCTTTTCTACTTTCTAAAACTCTATGTTAAATCAAAACCAGACAAACAAATTGAAGTGGAGGGAATGTTATAATTTTTATTTTCTTCCCCAAGCTACTATAGAAACCTCTTCATTTTCTAATTTTTCGTTCTTAAAATCTGTATAACATGATGTATAAAAGAGTATATACACACAACTCCATTCGTTTCAATTTATGTAACATCATTTGACTTGACAGGAAGTTTAGGAAAAAAATAAGACTTTTGAAGCTTGTAATCTAAAATCCTCTTTGATCATTTGTGTGGCTATAATCGTTCATTAAGGGTAGAGTAGAAGCAAGAAATCTTTCTAATTATAGAAATGTAACTTTTTTTTTTATACAGACTAAAAATGAAAGGGTATCACATAAGTTGGAACAAGGGAGTATTATACATTGCATATATATTACGTATACATCATTATACACTATTATACATTATATATATACATACACAATTTATAGATATTATAAAGTGGATAAACACTAATTATTGTTCAAAGCATTTTTTTAATTTTTTGGCCAAAAAAAAACTTTTTTCTCGCAAAAAGTACTTTGTAAAATAATCTGATTTTAAAAGTTTGGTCAAATAAGTCATTAATTTAGTGTAATATTGGATACATGTAGATTTTTCCAATAAAAGAAATTATTCCCTCCCAATTTAAGCATTATAACTTCAACGATCAAATTGATTGAGTAGATGATCTTTCTTAATTAATAGGGAAAAATGACAAATATTCTCCTGAACTATCGTAAATGGTACGCAGATACCTCCATCATACTTTTGGGACATTGGTGCCCCTGCCGTCTAAAAACTAGAGCATATATACCCTTTATACTAACGGACATACATGTGTCATAATCTTATCCACATATCTGACATC
This sequence comes from Solanum piurae, assembly GCA_029582685.1. Taxonomy (NCBI): domain Eukaryota; kingdom Viridiplantae; phylum Streptophyta; class Magnoliopsida; order Solanales; family Solanaceae; genus Solanum; species Solanum piurae. The sequence continues at coordinate 3,845 of JAJOOO010024962.1, read as the reverse complement.
TATTAAATATCAGATCGACAGATAAGATTGTGACACGTGTCCCTATTTAGTCTTCTGTTAGAGTGAAAGGCATATATGCTACTAGTTTTGGACGGGCAGGGGCACCAATGTCCCAAAATTATGACAGAGGGTATCTGCATACCATTCACGATAGTTTGAGGGTATATTTGTCCTTTTTCCCTTCTTAATATTTATAAAAACAATAAACTTCTAAAATCTATTGTTAAATCTTTTTTTAGAAGAAACTAAATAAATTAAAATATCTTTTGGGTCCAAAAATAAAAGTTAACTTTGACAATCATAACTCTAAGATATGGTACGGTCTAATGCTCAATAAAATGAGTGCAACCATTAAAAATTAGAATTAAAAATATTAAATAGTTTTTTCTCATTTGTTTAAGCATTAACAAATAAAGCACATGATACAATGATATATGTGATGTGAGAGGTTTGATCATAATTATACACTAAATCATGCTCCAAAGTATAGGCACTTATCTCCCCATTTTATGCCTTCGACTATTACCGACTGGCAAGGTTTAACCTAATATTGGATTTGTCGTAAACTTTAATCTTCACCGAGAAGTATAGTATCAATCTTCTATATGGAGGTTGAGGTAGGGTCTCTCTATAATTGAGAAATAAAGAATCCCAGATTAGCATATATGAAGGATCTCAAAGGGATAGTTCTTTTTGTATATACATTTTTTTTCTTCCTTTTTGTGTGTGGAGGGGATTAATTAGGGTTAAGCTCCAAGATAGAAGTCAAATGAAGATAAATCAAACCAAGTCCTTAAATTTGATGTTGATATACATGTGGGGGGATCCCTAACATCAAAATGGGACCCTTAATACCACTGGCATTTTTTAAATTATTGAATAGTCATTAATTTCCTCTAGTTTTTAATGAGTGTTGGCACATTCACTAGTTAGTTCTTGTTTGGTACGTGTGATAAAGACCTAGACAACTTGTGCTAGATTTTTTTATATTTTTTTTACCTATAACATAGGGAGATACTAGCTTTCCCTTACAAGTACTAGAAATTTACATAAATCTCACTAGTTTAGAAGTTAATTACTTAGATATACTCTAATTTATAATATTATGATTTTTTTCAAATTTTGTTGTGTCCAGCTGATACATATATCTTGAAATACATGGGGTCAAAATTAGGTGTAATTTGTTATAGATATACTGTATTCAAGTGGATTCGTATGTATCTGGATATACAACAAATCTCGCTCGCATTCCGCTTATCTCGCTCACCACTCTCATCTCATATGTATATGGTATCTGGATACATGCAAATCACACCAGATACATACATATACATATATTTAGTATGTATCTAGTGTGATTTGCATTTATCTGAGATACATAACAAAAATCTCGCTCGACTTTCTCCCTATTTTAGTGTATCTGATAGCAAAATATATGTATCTAAGTGTATCTTCCTCAATATATGACAAAAAAACTCTTAATTAGTGGTAAAATACATAATATTTTTAAAATATAGCTAATAATAATATATACATGATAGTGAATTATGTCTAATTAATTACGATAGTTTCTCCTATTTATATATTAAAAATTACGTAATTTCCAATTAAGGGAAAATTATGTTTGATGTCTATTATAAAAAAATAGTCTATAGTTTGACTTTGCTATCCAATTTAGTCAAATATGTGTATAAACATTTTTTTATACATTATTAAAATATTTATACAAAATTAATACATTATGTATAATATTTTAATCAAATATGATATTATATATCAAAAAAATGACATAATATTTTATATGAAACGGTATGTTTTTTAAATTTCCTAAAAATTAATGCTAATTGGATTCATTACAAGATGGGACTCTTCTAGTCCTTAATAGTCCGAATCAGAAGGCGGTGGGATTTGGTCGATGGATAGGGGCGGAGTTAGAATTTTTATAAAATTCAATAATTTTGATTTAAATTTATAATATATTTAAAAATATATTATATATAGATATAAAAATAATTTTTCAATAATATAGTAAAGTGTATTTTCTAAAATTCAAAATCTATAAATTAAATATTTCAGTATCACCTCTAATATTGACCAATATTGTCATTTCCCCAACCCACTGTCCAACTTTCTATATCTTCCAGCATGTACGGAATGTGCATTTTCAAATTTGTTGATAAATCATAAATGTCAATTACCAAACACGTGAAATCAAGTAACACGTTAATAATAAGATGCATGTAAAATTTGTTGAGCTTTATTCAAAATTTCACACCTTTATAGGTGAAAACCCCATGACATGAAAGATAAAAGACCATATCATACTTATTTTATTTTAGTAATCTAAACAATATATCGACCTTACAACCTTGTGGAGATAGAAGATCACATCGAACTTTTATAAGATGTTACAAAAATATTTGACGTTAATAATTCTTTCAATAATTTTAAGCCTTAAATTTTTCATATGAGTATTTGGTACATATATCCGTTCTTGAAAGAGTGAAAAAGTCATAACTACTGAGGATCCCACACTAATCTTAGATAGGTCGGAGAATATTTTGGTCCACAATTTTCATTAAATAAGCTATAAAGATAAAAATTAAAGATCATTATATTTAAAGACTACTCCGAAATAGGAATAATCGATGCAAAAAATTCAGTGTGACAAGCAGGAACATCTTGGATTTATTGACACAAAAATTACTACTTGGGTAGATATTTTTTAATAAATAATTATTGATTTTAGCGATAATTTTTATTTATTATTATTTATAGCAATACTATGATAAATATGTACTACGTATTAAAAGTAAAATATGCATGCAATATAAATGTATTATAAGTATTTTAAAATAAAGGAAAAATGACCTAGCATTTTATTTTTACCATAATCTCTAAAATTTCCTACCATTTTAAAAAAAATTCAAAAATCCCTTCTCGGATACATCACTCTCCTCTCGCTGATACATCCATATCCCCCTCTCTGATACATCCCTCATCTATGTGTCCAGATGTCTGTTGATGTATTCGAAAGTCCAGTGATGTATCCGGATGTCCTATTCCATCTCTAATACATCTCTCCCCTCTCGGATACATCCCTCATCTATGTATCCGAATGTCATGTGATGTATTCAAAAGTCTAGTGATGTGTCCGGAAGTCTAATGATGTATTCGAAATTCATAAATTTTTTAAGAGATTTTGTAATTTGAAAGAGTAGGAAAATAATGTAATTAGCTCTTATCATTATGGAATTTATGTATATTATACTAAAATATACATATTATGCTTGTTTGGTAAGAAATTGACACAATGTATTATAAGTGTATTTAAGTGTGAGATAAATGTATTGTCTATTAATAAAATTTGTATTAATGTGTTTTGTAAATTATTATTTGTACTATGTATTAAAATTATTGATGCTATAAATAAAAAAAATTTAATATAATATATTTGTGTAAGTTTCCCTTTATTGATAAAAAAGCCCATAATATATCTAAGAAAGCCCATACTATTATCAAGAAGAGCAACTTTCACATATAGCAAACACAAAATTTATATTTGTATGCTATAGCAAAGTTTGCATAATTGCGCTCCATAGCAAACATAAATATGTATATTTCGCTATACATATACAAAAGAAAGCAGTTATATAATATGTTTTGGTATACATATACAAAAAGATCAATTGTATAAAGTGAGAGAGGCGAGTGAGCAGCGAGATCTGGGAGAGTGGCGAGCTAGAGCTGGGAGAGGGGAGAGAGGGGAACGAAAATATATGTATATATACAATTTTCACGCATTTTATACATTTGTGTTTTTGTATAAAGTGAGAGAGGCGAGT
>JAJOOO010024961.1:0-16860 GCA_029582685.1 Solanum piurae | reverse complement strand
GGTTTTGGGATGGGTTTCAGTGGTGAACCACGGACCACCAGCACGGGCCGTGGTCTGACCTACGGTCCGTGGATGGTGACCGTAAGTTGCACCTGCAACTTCTCAAAATCTGCATTTTTGGTCTGTTTCAGATACGGAGTATTACATTTTAGAACATAATATACATTCAATAAATTAAAAGAAGAGTACATGACAATATCAATACAAGTCATTATGTATTGGTAGACATTATAGGCCGACTCAAATTAGAAACAAGCAACACGTAAGCCAAACAACACGTAAGTCAAACTTAAACACAAGACATCAACTGGCAGCATATAAGTATAGTCACCACAAAATCAACCATATCTATAATGGGTCATAGAGTCATTTAATAGCTAATGCATCATGAACTCACACAACATTAGGGGTCTTATGTATGCCGAATAACGATGATCTATAGGGGATTAACTTCATTCATGTACCATATCAGCGTGGTTCTACTCTATAGTATCCAATCCACTCATGCACTCAAGCATCATATTTCATATTATCAAGTTCAAACATATCCACATACTTATCAACAAGCATTTAGTGTCAAAGTATACGTGAGTTTAAGTAAAGTCTAACTCCAATTATACTACGTTAAATATTTATGTAGACATTTTATTATAATTTTTAAAATAATTTTGTTATATATATATATTTAATATAGTTAATTATTAATTTATTTGACTAATTAACAAAAGAAGTAATTTTTTTTGAAAGAAATTTCCGAAACAGGCTGAAGCAGGCACGTTGACGGAGACGTGCATGCTTCAGCGTTAAGTCTTGAATTTAAAACTAAAAGTCATTGCTAAAATAGATTCCATAATTTTAAAAAAATTATACACTAATTAAATTAAAGTAGAACAAAAGAAATAAATTTTTATTTTTTTAAAAAACACACGCTGAAGTAGGCACGTCGATGGACGTGTCTTTGTCAAAGTGGTTTAAAGTCAAATGCATTTATAAGTTAAAATTAAGACGAATCATCCTAAGTTTTAATAGTCTAATTTAGGAGGAGATACGAAATATAAAATTTGTCCAAAAGAGGTAAAAACAAAAAAGCCCGGATACATGGATTATCAAATAAATAATTAATCCTAGTTAATTTAAATAGTTTAGACACATGTATTTTAACAACTTCTTTAAATTTTCAAGCTAAAGTTTAAAATTTCAAGATATTTATAGTTTACATTTTAATACATTAAATGTTAAATGAATAATTTAATTTCTTAAAAGACATAAGAATCCATCAACATGAAGTAGCATAGTTACTACTCTCCTCCCATCCTATTTATATTTACTTACTTATGTTTGACTAAATATATTTTTTAATAAGTAATAAATAATTAAATTGATAATTTTATTTTAATGCTCTTTATAATATTTAAATATCAATACTTAGTACTCAATTATAAAGATGAAATAAATACAAAATAAATAATAATTTGTCACACCCCGAGCCTAAACCCTGGGCGGGACCGACACTCGGAGACCATTGCTGGCCCCAAGCGAACCCTTGGCCTGGCTATTTAACTCAGCGGAATACTTAACCCAACACAATATAAGTTCATAAAACAACTTAAATGATAAAATCTGGCCAAAGTGGCAAGTTGTGTCTCAAAATAGACTTTCTGTAAATACATAAATAAGAGACTCAACTACTGTCTGACTGTCTATGAAGCCTCTATAATACTGATATAGATGTTGGGACAGACCCCACAACATCCTAATAAAGAAAAACTAGGAAATCGAATAAAAAAGTCCTCCGGAATGCAAGGAGGTTCACCACTGACTCTGGAGTGCTCGACTAGATCAACGGCGCGCTGGATGCTGATCCTGGTTACCTGCGTCTGCATCGTAATAAGATGCAGACCAACTGGCATCAGTACATTGAATGTACGAGTATGTGAGTTGGAAAGCTAAACAACAACTTAAGCTTGAAAGGAGTACAAAGGAACACTTACCTTGGCTCTGTTCAACTCATGAATAACTGAACTCAATATAAAGAAATAAGACACATGCAATATATATAAAGCTTGTAAAACAGTGTAAACAACTTAGTTCGTTAAAGATAAAGCAATAACAAACTCAACTTTACTTATATATAAAAGTAATATAACTTTAGTGGGAGATTCTTTAACCGACAACCACCATTTTGAGCCCTAGTAATGATACAACATTTTACCTCACGTTGCCCAAAGACCATCCTATACCTTGCCATGATATAGGACCTTACTTAACTTAGTGGATCCACTAGCTTAACTTACGTGATCATCTAAAAAGTATGACCCGTTAAATCCCATGATGGCTAGATGGTTCTTATGGAGAGTTGAGTTAATATGAACTCGCGTCCCAATTCAGTGCTCAATACTACTCCCAAAATATACTTTAGCTCATATGTGTTTTAAACACCTCTTTCTTTAGTTTGAGATAATTGCTCAAAGTTTAGCCCAAATGCTCTCTTGGAATCGATGTTCCCTTTACTGAAAACTAGCCCAAAGGCTCTTTTTGGAAATCATAGATCCTTTCTTGCTCAAATGTGAAAACATTTATAAACTTCTTTGGGAATACTTAGTTCCCTAATAACTTTTGAGAAATGAACTCAAATCTTTACTCTTTACTTTACTTGAAACTTGAGCCTTAAAACAATGTTTAAACATTTAATAAAGACTCTTGAAAAACTTTAAGAAACTTTGTTTTGACTTGCTTCTTAACTTCTAGACTTTACTCTTAACTTCTTTGACTTTGATCTTAACTTTCCTTGAATTGGATTATGGATTCAAGGTTCATGATCTCATGTTTATGGATGATTTCATGATGTTTAGATGAACCTTAGAGTGTTGGAATCAACTTAGAAACATAGGTACATTGCTAAGGAACAAGTACGGAAAGGTGGGGAACGAATGGGGAGAACTGGCGTCCCTGGCGCTTTGAGAGGCGCGAGGCGCCAGCCCTCAACATTCAGAGGACAAGCTGGGGAGCTCTGGCTGGCGCGTCGCCCCAGAGCCCAACATTCAGGGGCTGCTTTGGGGAGCGCTGTCTGGCGTGACGCCCCACTCACTTCCTCAGGTTTTGACGACTTTTCTTCTCCGTTTTTCAACTCTAAACCCTCTAAACTTCAATGGTTCTTTCCCCAAACACTTAGGTTCATTTATACCCTCAATACATGATAGATTTAACTCGAAAAGCAACCCGGAAACACGAATCAATCAACACTAGGTATTCAACAATTATCCAACAAGAATTCAACAATGTTCTTCAAGAACCTTACTTTCTTAACATTCAAACAAATCCAATTTTTCTGAATTGAAACAAGTTTGGCGTGTGGGTGAACTAACCCAACACTATGTGATCTCGCATACCTTAATAGGGATCGCCCCGGATGAATTTCACTCCAAAAGCTTGACGTTCTTGGCGAAATCTTGGCTTTTCTCCCTTTCTTTCTTCTTTTCTCTCTTCTCCAAGCCCTAAGCGTATTTCTCAATTCTCCAAACTGACTAAGTCATATTTTTACCCCAATAAATCCCTAAATACTAATTAGGAACTTAATTAGAGAAAAGACTACTTTGCCCTTCCCTAAATCCGGATTGGGACTTTCCTTAATCCAACAGCCCAACTTCCGAAAGGCATATCTCACTCATATGATGTCGAAATCGTGCAAACTCGGCGGCATTGGAAAGATCTTTCCAAGAGATTTCCAACCATATCAAGAACTACTCCTAATTCATCCTGAGTTAGGATTTATGGTCGTTTGAAAATGATCCAAAACTCACTTTCTTAACTTAGACAAAATTTCCAGATTTCCACATGCTTTCCCAAAGTGATTATTTTCAGATTTTAAACTCTTTCTATTCGTTTCTAGGTGCGCGATGTTACATAATGTTTTAAGTTTTCAAGTTGAATATGTAAAAATAATTTTTTTTCGAACTCCACCCACTATGTAAAAGTCGCAAACGATACAAGAGATGTGAACTACGCTATACAAGCTCCATGCAACAAGTTTATAATCAAATAACATACATGGACTAAATTCAATCCCAATTTTCCTATTTAAAAAAATCCACACCTCTTAACCACTCACTCATATTCTTACGAGCAAAAAAATTATTTTTAATATAACGAATAAATAAAAATAGATGGGAGGAGTATCAACAAAGACATCTAGGACAACTTGGCAACAACATTGTAGTATTGGAAAATAGTCATCAATTTGTTGATTCCTTTGTATTATTATTATTATTATCTTTTTGTGGTTCACTGCGTGGCAAAGTTGGAATTCATTATCGTACTATAATAGTATTAAAATTTGCCTCTTTACAGTGGGTTTAATAATGTACTAAATTTTTATTCTGACACCATCTAGGTCCGCCAGGATGTGCAAAAATTGAATGGATCAATAAATCAAATTAAAATTAATGATATTTGTTTATTGTTATCGGGTTATTGGATTAACGAATTTTTAATAATTTTATAAGATAAATTATCGAGTTATTGATTCGGTTTTAATTTTTAAATATTGGATAAATCAATAACTCATTAAGACTGTAATAATTTTCTATTCTTGATGAAATAATAATTTGCACATCCTCTTTACAATTTTTGTACTCAATTCATGTATGATTATGAAAATTTCAAATTTGAAAAATAATACCTATTCTTGTTGCCTAACTTTTTTTCGTTATATTAAATTATTATTCTTAATCTAAGATAATGTGATTTATTAGATTTTCTTGATTGATTTTGCAGACCTATCAAAGACTACTCACTTACAAAATAGATCTAAGTCTGTGTTAATGGACTAATGACATTCCTACTTTAAAACCGAAAAGACGGTACGGGCTCATCCCACAAACTACTACAAATAAAGACTATAATTTATTTTGTAACTCACTTTTCATTTTTAAAATTATATTTAAATTGTTTAAACATAAACATTGTTTCAAATTTTTTCAAAACTATAATTAAATATAATTTTATTCCCATATATTTTAAATAAAATAAAAAAATAATTAAAATTTATGGTCAAAACACCTACTTAAAGTGCTACTTGTGATCTCTCATCATGACCCCAAAATTTAAATGCTGCATATCTAGTCCCACTCAACTGAACATACTACTAATATTATATAGTATATACTGTACCAATGTTGAAATATAATAAGTACTAATAATAGTATAAGATTAATTTAATAACATTAAAACAAAAGGCTAATTTAATGGTATAGATAAACACCAACTCTAGTAGGACCACGAGCACGAAGAACAAGTATGATATATTAAAAAAAATACATATTTAGTAGTTTCAAATTGTTGTTCTAGTATGTTCTAGAGTTTTTTAGACTTAAAATTTAGTTTTTTAATTTTTTTAATTTCCAGAAATTGCAGAGGGTATGGTATACTGTTAAAAGAATATTTATTTTCATAATATATAGTGGAGAATAAAAGATTTTGATGACTTGTTACAAGAAGAGCTCCACCAAGTACCAACTGCCAAATATAAATTTCGGCTCCTCGATTTATGCTAAAGGATAAAGGCCTAGCCATCGGCGGCAAGATATTTTTAATGGGAAAATTACGCGTATAAGCAAATATATACTAGTTAATTACTTAATATAGTTATAGTTTATCTTAATTACAATTCGCAGCTTACTTTTAGCTATAATTATACAACTCAGCTTTTTAGTTTTGTATAATTCGCGCATTTGTATAATTCAGAATTTGTATAATATAATTTATATAACTTTTGTATAATTCAGAATTTGTATAATATAATTTGTATAACTATTTGCACTTCTGATGTTTGTAATTGTATAAATTCGTTATTTCGAGTTTATACAAAAATAACTGAATTATACAAATGTACCCGCAAATTATACAAATGAGGTAGCTTAAACTATAACTACAACCTGTAAATATGCAAACTATAGCTATTTGTGAAAGTTTCCCATTTTTAATCCGTTGAATTTCCGTTATTTGATTTGATATGAAAATTAAGATTATTTTTAAAAAAATATCGTCTAAAATAAGTTAGGGATGTGTGGATGTATAAAAATTGAACGGATCAATACATCGAATCAAAATAAATGATATTAATTTATTGCTATCGAGTTATTAGATTAACGAGTTTTTAATGGTTTTATAAAATAAATTATCGGATTATCGGTTCAATTTTAATTTTTAAATATTGGTTAAATCAATAACTCATGAAGATGGTAATAATTTTCTACTTTGCCCTTGCATAAATATTAAATATTAATATCAGTACCTTGCTAGTTACTGTATTTGTCTTTTAGCTTACAATTGACATTATTGTAATAGTGCTTTTATTTGTGTTGTACTTGTATAGTTCTTTTCATATTAGTTACTACTATTTTTATTTGGAATAATTACAGAAATCCCACCTTTTAGTTTACTTATTACCATTATTCCATATAAGTTTTACAAATCTCCAAAATCCTTCATTTTCGCGCATCAGATTAGTGTATCTCGCGCATCAGATTAGTGTATCATGTATAAAATGTACATCAGATTAATGTATCATGTATAAAATGTAATGTATCTTACTTAACGATTAATGTATCTCGCGCATCATATTAATGTATCAGCGCTTATATTATTGTATCCGTTTGAGGGATTTCTGTAATTATAAACTTTTAAAGGATAAATTGTAATTTTGTCTTAAAAGTATGTGATTTTTGTAATTTGCCCTTTTATTTTTATGAGCATTATGTAAAGATACATTATTGTCCCGTCGTGCTAAATTATTGGAATAATCATATATTTATTTTACGAGCATTTTTTTATTGATTAAACTGAAAACCGAACCGTTAAGGACCACAAATCAATAAACTGAAGACTGATAAAAATGTATCTTGTTGATTTAGTTATTGATTAAGCATATTTAAAAATCAAACTGATATAAATCGTACTAATCAATAAACATCCCAATGTGTGTTACTATAAATCATTTCTTTAATAGTAAAGTGAATATTTTAAAATAAATTATTACTAGTATAAAAATATTTCTTTTTTTTAGACTAAGTTATAGTTGATACTCATGTCGAGTATTCAATAAGTATATAATGATGAACCTAACAAGATTAATTAATTTTTTTCATGTGTTATGTCTAGGTCGAGACTCCCTGAAAAATCTAAATGTGATGCGAACTGATCACACCACGGATGATGATAACACTTAGTAAGATAATTTTGCGTATGATAATATATATATATATACTTTATTTAAAAGAACAATTTTTATTTTTATTTTGGCCATGATGCCCCAACTATATATGATAGGCTTAATTACTCTACATGAATGCCATATTAGAGTTGAAATATAATTTTATTTATTAACAAAATTTGACATATAATATATTTACATAAAAAGAAAATTTTAACCTATTTATACGTTATAATTTGCCAACGAGAGGGTGACAATTTACTCCCCTTGAATAAGGATAACTTTGTTATATTACTATTTATTAAGAAAAATCCAATCACGCACCAAAAATAAAAGGTACAAATCAAAGTCCTCTAGCTTTACATATTTTTGTGGAATTCTAAATTTCTAATATTAAAAACTCTTTTCTTTTATGTGCTTAATTTCTATATATAATATTGTACTCTGCATGGAATTGAGAAATTGTCACGGTTTAATTAGTGTGGAAATTTGATTTGTTTTGAGCAGTGTTTTAAAAGGTGGGGACGTGAGGCGAGACGTTTAATGCAGTATGGGGCGAGATGTAAATCCCGCGATACAGGGCGCAAGTCTTATGGATCTACGGGGCATAGTCTTATGTATATTCAATTTTATAATTTTATTACTAAAAAAAATTTAAAGTAAAACTTTCAATTATTTTACAAATAAATTTTATTAAATAACCTATAATATATATATAAAAAAATATGATTTTTATTTGAGAAAGGTATTAATCACCAATAATGAAGAAAAAAGTATTACCATTACTATTTGAGAAATATCATTACACCATTGATAAAAATATGATTTAAAGCAAAAAAGTTCAAAAATAATTTAAGAAAAACGCCCAGTGCATACGTTTTTAAGCCTAGGCTTACGTTTTTAAGCTTGGAGCTTACACCCCAAATTTTAGGACTTACACCCTATGAATCTACACCTTATATTTGTGCCCCGGTGCGTTTTTGGTGCATCCCGCTCCGAAACTCGCCCCGAAAAATATTTTGAAAACACTGGTGTTGAGTTAATGAGACATTCAGAGACGTCTTCTTTTTGCTAATATAATAGAAACAAGTAAAATTGACTTTTGTTATAAAATAACTAGCTTAACAAACTGAATTAAATAGGAAGAACAATGAGAACAAAACTTAAAGTAGATGAGTAAAAGAGAGAATTGTATGGAGTGCAATTTCTTTCTCATTTAAGAAAAGCTATTTATAGCCAAATTTGTTGAACAAATTTAGTACCTTGGCCATCAAGGAGTAATGTGATTGGATCAAAAGTAGCCTACCAAAGAGTGAATTCTATTCACATGAATATTCATCCTTTATTTTAAACACTCCTTCTTAGATGTCCATGTAAAAGAATAGTCCTAGTGAAATAACAAATACATACATAGTCATTTCTAATATGCATTGCTTACAGCCTCATTAAAAATCTTATCAAGAAAATTCAGTGGGAAAAAATCTTGGTTAATGAAAAAAGAGTACATCGCGTATTTTACTTCCCCTGATAAGGACCACGATTCAAATGGTTTAGTCTTCACATTCCAATGTTGTCTACCATCTTCTCAAGAGTTGAAGCTGGTAATGATTTGGTGAATAAACCCGCTAGATGATCTCTTGAACAAATTTATTGTACATCGATATCACCATTCTTCTGGAGATATGTGAAGGATAATTTTGGTGAAATATGTTTAGTTTTATCTCCTTTTATGAAGACTCCTCTTAATTGGGCTATGCATGCAACATTGTCTTCAAAGAGGACCGTGGGTACCTTGACATCACACTTCAAACCACATCTTTCCTTGATGAAATGTATTACTGACATCAACCATACACATTCTCTACTTGCTTCATGAATAACTATTATCTCAGCATGATTTGAAGAACTGGCGACAATGGAGTGCTTCATAGATCGCCATGATATAGCAATACCTCTGTATGTGAACAAATAACTTGTTTGAGATCGAGCTTTATGTGGGTCAGATAAATAACCTGCATCTGCATGACCAACAATAGCTACACTATTTTTGTTAGTATAAAATAAACTAATATCATTGGTCTCCTTTAGATATCACAATATATGTTTAAATTCGTTCCAATGTCTTCGTGTAGGGAAAGAACTATACCTTACTAAAAAATTAATAGAAAATGTTATGTCAGCTCTCGTAGCATTATCAAGATACATAAGTGCCCCAATTGCACTAAGATATGGTACTTCAGGACCAAGAGGTTCCTCATTCACTTCTTAAGGTCGAAATAGATCTTTACTCACTTCAAGTGTGTAACGTCCTATTCCCGTCGTTATGGATAAGCAAATGGGGAAGAAATTTGGGCCAGAAAAATTCTGAGTAGTAACTTGGAAATTTTCAGCCTAGGTCAGACTTGGCGAAATCTGAGTCAAGTAAGGTCTAGGGTAATCCGGTAATGGATATGGGATTTTATTATGAATTTGATCATTTGTGTGGATATCCAAGACGTTAAGGAGTCTATACGGTATTACAAAATTAAATTCGGGCGGGTAGAACTTTCGTAATTGATCTTAGCGTGAAATAGTTGTTTTAGAATATTAAGGTTTGAGGGTGTGTTGTAAAATAGGGACTTGAAACACAAATTTCGAGTCTTTGTGCAAACCGCCACAGGGGGATCATTCCTGCTATGGAGGGCAAGTCGCGAGTAAAAATGGAAAAAAGTCTCAAAAACGTTATTTTTCTGCAAACTTCGTTCTTGGAGAACAAAAGGGCGACCTAGGGCTATTTCTTCTTGTTTGTTACTAATTCCCGTGCTAAAGGTAAGTCAATTACTCCCCTAATTCGTAAATTCATTCTTAGAGCTTAGAATCCTTGCTATTTAACCTTGGGGAGGGTTTTGGCTTAAATTTAATGGTGGAAAAAGTCCTAGTTGAGTGTTAGAATCATGGAATTAAGGGTTAGTATATGGATATAATTCGAGTAAACTAGACCACTATTATTGATCCTTTGCATTAATTACTTGTTTTAGACCAAGAACAAGCTGAGACACTCCGGAAAGGAAAAACTCAAGTTCCTTAGGAGTGTTCAAGCTTGGTTTCAAGGTGCGTAATGAATTGATTTTCCGTCTGTGTTATATATGTCTGCTAACTGCTATATTGTAATCATGCATGTAGGTGAATAAAGAAAGACAAAATGACTCTAATGAAATGACTATTTGTGATTCTGTAGCATGCAATGAACCGTTACTTGATTGTACGACACAAATATGTAAATCATTCATTGTGGTGCTGATTATATTTGTGATTGTGGTTGATTTGATCGAGTGTCATGTTCTGACACATGATTGGATCGGGTGTCACGTTTCAACACATATTAGATCGGGTGTTACGTTCTGACATATTATTGGATTCGATGTCACGTTCCGATACACTAAAAGTTTGAGTGTGGGTTTCATGGGAGAACCATCATTGACTGTTGCATTTGATATTTGATATTGTGAAACTGATATATTGAGCATGAGCTGGTAAATTGTTATTCTTTCTGTATATGTGTGGTTTAGTATATTGTAGTTACTTGTGTATGTCTCATTTATTGGAATAGTCGCGCGATTCTACCAGTACACCATTGGTTTGTGTACTGATACTGCACTTTCCCTTTCTTTGTTGAGTATATGACATCTTCAGGCGGCTGTTGAGAGACCTCAACTAGGAGATCATTAACCTGTCGAGTTCAAGGGTGAGCCAGTTCCTTCAGGCTACCATGGATTATATTCATCTAGGATCTTCGTCCATTTCCTTCAGGATTAGACCTTTCAGAATCTTTACTTTATGTTTAGTTATTGTGGGGTTGTATCCCCTCATCTTAGACTGTTTACTTAGAAATTGTGGTACAATGACTTTCAGGTTCTAGGGGTTGAATTTCCGTTTGTTTATGTTTGTTTTTGATAACTTACTGAATTTATGGGAACTCAGATTTTAAATTAATTATTTAAACCTGTTTCCACATTTTTAAATCCCCGTCTTTTGGTTAGTATTGTTTAGTTGGGTTGTAGTAATGGTTCTTCCACCGGAAGGTTAGTGTGGGTGCCAATTACGACGGTTTGGTTCATGACAAAGTGATCGTAAAATCATTCGAGTACTTAATGGATGTGCCTTATCCATGTAAAATCGTTTCAAAATTTTATCAATATAGGCAGATTGATGAATGAAGACCATGTCTGCTAAATGTTCAATTTGCAGACCAAGACAAAATTGTCTTACCAAGATCTTTCATCTCAAATTCTCTCAATACTGGATTTTTGAGTGAATCCTTACGCAACAAGGCGTGCCTTTTATCTTATAATTTTATTTCTATCTTTTCTTTTTCGTACAAAGACCCATTTATAGCCAATTGATTTTACATCATTAGGTGTTTGGACTATTGGTCTAAAACCCCCACCTTTAGCAAGTGAATTGAATTTTGATTGAATCGCCTCTTGTCATTTTGGCCAATCACATATTCATCGACCTTCTTCGACAGACAGAGGTTCAAGATCCTCATTGTCTTGCATAAGTGCAATGTTATATGCCAAAACATTATCCACCTTAATTTTCAATAGATTTAATTTTATGCCAATATTAGAAGGACTTATGATAGTTCTTCATTCATTTGAGACTCAGAATCATTGATTTCTTCAGGAATATCATGATTAATCAGATCTTGAATCTCTTTATGAGATTCTTTTATAGTGTTATTTATTTTTCTAGGTGTTTTTTTTAAATCTTTTGAACCTAATTGCCTGTCGTGCTTCAGGCGTAGATGAGATTCAAAATCTATGAGACTATGACACTATTAGATGGTCTTGTTGGAATACCAATTCGGATAGACACATTCTTTATATGAATATATTATTTAGTTATCCTTTTCAAATCAGTAAATCCGTCTGACATTTGATTTGCTATATTTTGCTAATGGATAATCTTCTGGACCTCCTGTTCACTTATAGGGGAACATAGATCAAAATGAGATACTGATAAAACTTTTCATGCAATTTTTCTTTTAAATTTATTTTTCCTCCCCTAATTGCGAAAAAATGGTTTCATTAAATCGACAATTTGTAAATTTTGCAGTGAATAAATCTCCCGTCAATGGCTCAAGTGGTGAATTATGGAGAGTGAATCAAACCCGACATATATGCTTAACCTTCTTTGGAGGCCCATCTTTGTGCATTGTGATGATGCTACTGACACATATACAACACATCTAAAAATTTGTAGAAGAGTGATATTTGGTTCATGACCAGACATCAATTGTGATGGAGAGTATTTATATAATGAGTTGGTGTGAGACGAACAAACGATGTTGCATGTAATAGCATGATCCCAAACGGTAGTGCAAAACCTTGTTTTCATAAATAGTGGTCTTGATATTAATTGTAGGCGCTTAATGAATGACTTAACAAGGTCATTTTGAGTATAAACATGAGCTACATGATGTTGAAATTTTATCACAATTGATAATAAATAATCATCAAAATCTTGGTATGTAAATTTCCTAGCATTATCAAGACAAATAACTTTAATAGGATAATCTGAAAATTACGCTCTTAATAGTATTATTTATGTCAATAACTTCGCAAACGCCAGGTTGCGAGATGATAAGAGGCAAACGTGAGACC
Organism: Solanum piurae; assembly: GCA_029582685.1. Taxonomy (NCBI): domain Eukaryota; kingdom Viridiplantae; phylum Streptophyta; class Magnoliopsida; order Solanales; family Solanaceae; genus Solanum; species Solanum piurae. The sequence continues at coordinate 4,005 of JAJOOO010024961.1, read as the reverse complement.
ATGTCGAAAATGCATTTATCATAACCATAAAATATCTAAATAGCCCACTAGATGGGTGAATATGTGTTTGCAACAAATTTTAAAGTGACAAAATAAATTACTATCACAAAAAATATGAATAAACATAATTTTATTCATCAAAATTACGGGTACAATTCTGCTCTTTCCTTGATTCTTCTCGACTTAGGATGATTTGGACATGATCTGCATAATTTGAGGGTCGTTAGTGGGGTATTTCTCATACTGTGATGATTTGGACTTGATCTACACAATTTGAGGGTCGTTAGTGGCGTATTTCTCAAATTAAGATGATTTGGGCTTGACCTATATAATTTGAGGGCCGTTAGTGGCGTATTTTTCAAATTAAGATGATTTGGATTTGATCTCTTTATAAATATTCCATGAGTTTGTGGAATATTTGAGATATTCGAGTTCTTTAAAAAATACCCAAGAGTTTATGAGATATTTTAGGTTATTCGAGATGTCTTTTCAATGGATTATAGTACCCTTTATATGGGCATGAACTAGGACTTAGGGTTGAGTAGCCTCCAAGGATTCTAATTGAAATTGAACACACCTTGTAGAGTCCCAATTCAAATTGAACACGTCTTGTAGAGTCCTACAAAATTTCAGTGTCTACAAATTCCCCTTGCTTCAAGGCTTGTCAGAGTGTAGACTTGATGAAACTCAAAGACGAGGTTTGAAGTACTCATTCTTTCACCTTTGCAACTTCATATTTGATTTAAGAGAGAAGAGATGAAGGGCAAATTTATTCCCACTGGGCGTGCCAATTTGCTTGCAACAAATTTTAAAGTGACAGAAAATAAATTACATTCACAAAAAAATATGAAGAAACATAATTTTATTCATCAAGATTGCGGGTACAGTTCTGTTCTTCCCTTGATTCTTCTCTCATAAGATATTTATCCATGATTCGAGGTCGTTTGAGGCGTATTTCTCGACTTAGGATGATTTGGACTTGATCTGCATAATTTGAGGGCCGTTGGTGGCGTATTTCTCAAACTACGATTATTTTGGCTCGATCTACATAATTTGAGGGCTGTTAGTGGCGTAGTTCTCAAATTAAGATGATTTGAATTTGATCTCTTTATGAATATTTCATGAGTTTGTGAAATATTTGAGATATTCTAGAGCTTTAAAAAATATCCAAGAGTTTATGGGATATTTTCATATATTCGAGATGTCTTTCAAGGAAATATAATACCCTTTATATAGGCATGAACTAGGGTTTAGGGTTGAGCAACCTCCCAAGAATTCTAATTGAAATTGAACACACCTTGTAGAGTCCCAACTCAAATTGACACGTCTTGTAGAGCCCTACAAAATTTTAGTGTCTACAATAGGTCCACACATATCCCCGTGTATATGTTCTAAAAATTGAGGGGATTCATTGTTAACTTTCAGTTGTGATGACCTAGTAATCATTTTTCCTTGACAACAAGCATCACATGAAAATTCATCACTTGTAAGAGTCTCCAGGTTCTTTAACGGATGCCCATTTGAATATTCGACTATTCGACTCATTATTCTTGATCCAGGATGACCTATTCGGTCATGTCAAAGCATAAAAATTTAAATCGGTAAACTTCTGGTGTACGATAGAATGTGTTTCAATTGTAGTTATTTTTGCATAGTATAAGCTAGAAGACAAAGTTGGTAATTTCTCCGACACATGTTTCTGGTCTGAGACAATCTTGGTCATACCAAGATATTCAACATTTATTTCATTTATTGTCTCTTATATCCATTTCAGTGAATATCTTTAAAACTTCACAAATTTCTTGGTGATTCAGAAGAGAACAATGCATCATTTATAACAAGTTTTGTCCCCTTAGCCAGGAATATAGTAGCTCTCCCGGAGCCTTCAATCAATTTTGAGTTACCAGAAATTGTAGTGACATTTGCTTTCCTTCTAAGCAAGTAAGAAAAGTATTTCTCATCTTTGAATATGGCATGCATTTTTCCACTATCAATTACATAAATATCTTCATGATTGATCATTGACCCAAATAAAATTTGAGGGGTGTCCATATATCCTTCAAGATAGAAAATATGAACTAAGTAAATATTATAATATTATTACTAAACAAAACATTGCACAACCTTTATTTATTTATAAGACTATGAAAATATATTCATACTAGTTCATACAAACAACAGGAATGAACATTTTTCCTTCAGGATTTAGAAAGAAATCTGCTACATCTGCATTGGTTCAATATTATCTTCAGAGATAAAGTTTTCTTCTGCATTATTTTTTATCTCCTTCAGGGAAGCTTTATAGAGCTTAACCAGATGTTTTGGTGTATGACAAGTACACAACCAATGCCCTGTTCCACCACATTGATAACATTTGTTGTCTGAATTTTTCTTCTGCACCACTTCATGCTTTTCATCCTTCTTTTTACGTTGCTGGTGGTGAATGTTATTATTTGGTGCAAGATGATAACCATGATTAGAATTTCTTCCTCGATCATAGCCACGATCACGACTGGGATCACAATCTTTTTCACTCTTAGATTAATGAAACTTTGTCGTATTCACTTTCAAAATGACATAGAATCAGTAAATTGACTTTCATGATTTTCATCAGTAAGTCATTATTTTATTCGGCAACAAGAAGATGTGAAATTAATTTAGAATAATTTTTAAAATCTCATTTCTCGATATTGCTGTTGCAGAAGCATATTCGAGACAGGAAATATTGAAAATATTTTCTCTAAGATATCATGGTCAGTGATATTTTCTCCGCATAATTTTAAACATGGAAGAATTATACTCACTGATGGATTTAAAATCTTGAAGTCTTAAATGGATCCAGTCATAACATGCTTGTGGAAGGATGACCAACTTCAGGTGGTCATATCTATTTTTCAAATTATTCCACAGTATAAGATGATATTTAAACATGAGATACAACTTTTTTAATTCTTCTTCAAGGTGATGACTAAGAAATATTATTGCCTTGGCACAATTTTGATTCGGTGCTTGATTTTTGTCTTGAATGGTGTCTGCCAGACCCATCACATCTAGATGAATTCCTGCATCTAGTTCCCAATGTAGGTAGTCTTTCCCTGATATATTCAAAGCAAGAAATTCAAATTTAGAAAATTTTGACATTATTTAAGAAATGAAAATTGATACCTTTGACGCTTTTAAAGTCTTTACTTGAACTGGCAGAGACTCGTGTTGATAACGTGTTATAAAATAACTAGCTTAACAAAATAACTTAAACATGAAGAACAATTAGAGCAAAACTTAAAGTAGCACTTAAAGTAAATAAGTAAAAGAGAGAGAGAGAGATAATTGTATAAAGTGCACTTCCTTTCTTGTTTTGTTGAACAAATTTAGCACCTTGGCCATCAAGGAGTAATGTGATTGGACCAAAAGTAGCCTACCAAAGAGTGAATTCTATTCATATGGATATCCATCCTTTATTTTAGGCTTAAGTCATCGATGACCACTAAAAATTATCTGCATAATTCAGTTGAACACATGAACTAAATGTTGTACCTATTAAACACCTCTCTTGTTCAAAATATGTACCTATCAAATACTTTTTGATGACATGGCATTATAGGTGTAATACACCCTTGAGAAGCACGAACCAAAAAAATTACTTATAGGTCAATCACAAAATAACATGTCAACATTTGAAAGTCAAAGTAAAAAATTGAACATAAAATAAAATGGCTAACAATGCCTTCTTCTCCAATTCCAGGCCACTTAAATCCTCTTCATTTTCTCACCAGCTAAATCTTTTTGCCACGCCCCTTTCTACATTCTCCTTCATTATTATTTTCTACTATTATTCTGTCATCACCAATATCATCGTCGTTATTGTAACACCCCGTATCTGAAACAGACCAAAAATGCAGATTTTGAGAAGTTGCAGATGCAACTTACGGTCACCATCCACGGACCGTAGGTCAGACCACGGCCCGTGCTGGTGGTCCGTGGTTCACCACTGAAACCCATCCCAAA
>JAJOOO010024960.1:0-16338 GCA_029582685.1 Solanum piurae | reverse complement strand
AATATGCCAGAGTGTTGGGAAGTTTGATGTACATTATGAATTGTACGCGACCAGATATAGCATGTGCTATTAGCAAACTGAGTCGGTTCACTAGTAATACGAATCAAACTCACTGGATGGCAATGAAACGTGTGTTGGGTTATTTGAAACATACACAACACTATGCTTTGCATTATAATAAATATCCTGTCGTGATTGAAGGATATAGTGATGCAAATTGGATCACCGGGTCAAATGAAGTAAAATCCACAAGTGGTTATGTGTTTACACTTGGTGGAGGAGCAGTCTCTTGGAAGTCGTCCAAACAGACATGTATCGCTCGCTCCACAATGGAATCTGAATTTATTGCTTTAGATAAGGCTGGTGAAGAAGCTGAATGGCTCCGGAATTTCCTAGAGGATATTCCATTCTGGCCCAAACCTGTGGGACCTATTTGCATACATTGCGATAGTCAAGCAGCAATAGGTAGGGCAGGGAGCGTTATGTACAACGGGAAGTCTCGTCATATACGACGGAGACATAATACCGTAAGACAACTGCTCTCTAGTGGAATTATCACAATTGACTATGTGAAGTCAAGCGATAATGTGTCAGATCCACTAACTAAAGGCCTAGTGAGAGAGGCAGTTGAAAGATCATCTAAGGGAATGGGTTTACGGCTTAGGACAAGTCAGCATGGCGGTAACATGAAGGTTGAAATCATAGATATAGAATGTGACCTTGAAAATATTTTTTTCCTCCAGATTTTTTATATAATAAATATTTTTCTATCCAATTAGTAGATGAAATTAAACTTTGGGGGCCGACTCATTTGCATTAAATGTATCCTATTAAACGAAACTTGTGAAACACTAAGGGGCTTGTTCGTAATTGGAAAAAATATAGAAGGATCAATAGTATAGGGTTCCTAAGTTGTAAACGGTTTGACCTTTTGTTCGAGATACCTACTCGATGGAGTGAAGACATAATTTAGAAGATATTAAACTGAGGATGATGAAGACATTCAAACAAAGAAAGATGATTTGTCACATATATTTCTTAAAACATTTAATGTTCATTGGATTTCCTAATGCTCTAGCATAATCTTATTGAGACACATTTTCACCTTTATTGGAAGAGAATAATTAGGTTGTTGAATCGAGACATCCATTCATCATGTGCAGAATCTTGGTGATCAGTAATTTGAGTCATGGTTGTTGTAGATGATGTACTTCCATAAGGAGAATCTATGTAAGTCTCCTAACTAGTGTATTACTACACATACAAATGTGAATAACAAGAATTAATAATACATTACAATTTTCTCTAAATATAGAGGAAGTGTGATTCTCTGAAAGCCATGTGAATCTGCAACTCACTCTTACGAAACATATGTGAATAATAAGGTGTATCATTACAACTGGATTTTCTTCAAAAATTTCAAAAAACAAATAGTCATATATCTTATAATTCAAAAATCACATCATTTTCTCTGTTCAATTTAACAATCTTCAAACCACTTTTCATATCCCTAAGTTCTAGTATTACCCCATAAAATCTAAGGTTTATCCAGAAATCTTCTTTTCTTTATCAAAAAATTCAATGGAGTATCTAACATTTCATGAACATGAGAATCATGAAAAGTATACTCTATTTCTATTTCACGAATTTTATACTCTATTTCAATTTCAAGAATTTTTGGTATAAGTATAACAATTCTCCTCTTTTTATTAACTCCACCATCATATTCATGAACCTCATCAAAATATAAATCAAATTCACCCTCTATGTTTTGTTGTTACTATCATTCGCTACCATTTCGTACAAAGTGATTGATATTAAACTATAAAATTCATTAAATTATTGTGATACAATTTCAAAATTTTCACTTTGCATATCCACATCTATAGCCACACCAATACAGTTAAACTTATCATCCATTTTACTCAAAAAGATCAATTTTTCTGCCAATACACTCAAAGCTACTTAACAAATAATCATAAATTGTGTTAGAAAAATGAGGAATGGTGTATTTCAAGAAAAGAAATATAATAACATCAAAGAAAAATCAATTAAGATTTTAAAAAATACTCCTTTGGGGTTATCAGATTTATCTTTTAAAGAGAAAACTCCTCATTTATCCAAAACAATTTCTGATTATTTATCAAGTAATTTTGACTGTTCTGGTGAAAATTTGAATAGGGAGAAATGTGCCCTATTTGTTTTGAGATTTCTAAATAAAAATCAGTTATAATGATTACACCTTATTCACATATATTTCATAGGAGTTGCATATTCACATGGTTGTCAGAAAACAACACTTGCCCTATATGCAGTGAAAGTTGTGATGTTTGTGTAGTTCGTGATATTAACATTTGTATGTAAGTAATACGCTCGTTAGGATACTTACGACTTTTCTCCCTGAAGAAGTGGATCATCTACAACAACCACGAATCAATTATTTATCATCAGCATTCCCCACGTATCAGATGCCCCATCTCCACAACCGAAATATCATCATTTTACTATCCAAAATATTTCACTAAAACCCTAGCCATTCTCTAGATAATTTAGATTGTCTTCCAACACCTATAATAGGATTGATATAAATAATATAAGGGTGTAGGGTTAGATTAACTAATGGGCCGGATCACTTAGCCAAAATCCCTTTATGCGTGTATTAGGCCCAAAAATAGTTTTACTTATCGAATGCCTTTTTTAGTAATTTGTGAAGATAAATTTATGTACAAACAAATTCGATTAATTTTATAATTTTTTCTCTTCGTTTTGCAACCGAGGTAACTATAATATTTTTAGTGTTATCAGATTAAACGTCATGGTAAAGAGAGGGAGTTTCTAGTATCTTGAGTTTATTATTTAAAAATTTAAAAGATTAACGACAATATGTTATATCATATTAATGTTGGGTAAATATGATGAAAACATGCATTCATAGTTGTTTGTCATATAAGTCATTACTAGTCTTGAAGAATATTTGGTTTCTCAAAACATGATCATATAAAAAACCTCTAAAAATTGAAGGAACTTTGTGAATGAGTTTAAACTTCTCAGTTGTTCTTTTTGACGCTTTTGATATTATAATACATTATATTATTTTCCTCATGATAAATATCCTTATTAGTCTTGAATGTCTAAGCATGTTATTGAAAGACAATGACCTTTATTTCCTTTAAAATTATTATACTCTCTAACTCTTTATTCATTTATATTCTACCTCATTATGTTGTGTATCTCATGTAAGTACTGACCCATCCATCCCATAATTTATCCATCTTATTACCCCAATTTTTTCCAATTCATTTTTCCAATTCTTCCCCTATAAATAGAGGTGAATTTGTTGGTTTTAAGCATGGTGTGAATGAAAAATGAGGATCAATGAGAAATTGAGAAATGTGGCGGAACCAATTGGAGGGAAAATGAAAAGTTATTTCTCCCATATTGGTAGAAGAAAGCAAAATGTTTGTCCTTATATTAGGAAACACTTCATTCGCTCTTAAATGGTTAGGTAAAGGGTGTCCCCTCATGCCGTCGTCGTCGCTCGCTCGGCTTTAGCATGAACATGGGCATGGGCATGTGATTGATAAATTTTAGGCAAAATTTATTTAATCAATCTCATTAATTAATTTTCTTTTTTCTTAATATTAATTTGGATTATTAATTAGTTAATTATCGGAATTAATTTGTATTCACACAACATGACTGATTTGAAAATTCACGTAATAGAATAATTTGAAATTCGCTTGGAAGGGCATGTTTCTTCCGAATAGGCACTTCTTTTCTCAAAAGATGCCACCCGATCTGAATAGGTCTATTCACACCTATAGATTGACTATAAATAGAGAGGTTTTCTCTTTGTTTTTAACATTGAACACTTTCTTCCTTTGGATACATTTCTTACAAAACTAAATCGATTAATCATATCTGTGTGTGTGATCTCGTTGCTATCATTTTGAGTTCATTGAAATTATCGAAGTTTGAGGTACCACTACTTCTTTAATGGTTAATTTATTTTATCTTGGGAGGAATTAATCTACAACCTCGAGTACTTGAAGGGGTTAAATTTCTAAAGGACAATGGGTTCTATGGACTCGAATTATTTTATTTTCTGTGTTTCTATTTCATCTTTATTGTTTCTATTTTACTAACCTAAATATAAGAGATAACAAGCCTAAGAAATTTAATCCATATTTGTTTCTTTATTTGAGGTTTCTGGAGATTAAAATCTTTCTGGTTTTCTATTCTGTTTGAATTTAATATTCATTTGATTAACATTTAAAAGAATATAAGAACTGCTTCATTAAATTAGAAACAGGTTGTATAAAGATTGAATATTTAATGTTAGTATTGCATATACTAAACTATCTACAATTTGTGACAGAGAAAATAAATAACTCAAATCAAGTAAATATTGGAACAATGAGTAGTGCAGCAACATTGGTTGCACCCAAGCGTACAAATGTTGCTCTTGCACCGGCGGAAAAACCTATAAAGTTTTCTGGAGTCGATTACAAGAGATGAAAGCAAAAGATGTTCTTCTATCTGACTACGTTGAGTCTGTAGAGGTTCATTAGTGAGAACATTCATATTATGTGAAATGAAACTCTGGGTGAAGAATGATTCTTGATAACAGAAACTTCAAAGCATTAAGATTTTTTGTGCAAAAGCTACATTATGAGTGACGTGCAAAATGATCTATAAATGTGTACAGTAATATGAAAACCTCAAAAGAAATCTAGGATGCTTTGGAAAAGATATACTATACAGAGTATGTCGGAATGAAGAAGTTCATTATGGCAAAGTTTCTGGACTATAAGATGATAGACAGTAAGACTGTTGTCATCTATGTTTAGGAGTTGCAGGTTATAATTCATGATCTCCTTGCCGAAGGTATATAGTATAATACTTGTATTGAATATATTAAGTTTGTTATTAATACTCACATAATCTTTAATGTAGGATTGGTTGTGAATGATGTTTTTCAAGTAACAACCATTATTCAGAAGTTACCTCCGTTGTGGAAGGATATCAAAACTACTTGAAACATAAACATAAGGAGATGACTATTGAAGATCTCATGGTAAAGTTGAGAATCGAAGAAGATACAAGGCGACGTAAAATATCTCTGGAGAAAGTATTATTGAAGAAGATCCCACAAAATCAAGAAAAATAAAGAAAGCACCTGACCAAAGAGCAATCCTCCTAAGAGGAAGTTCACAAGAAACTGCTTCAATTGAGGCAAACTTGGTCACAGGGCTACTAAATTATGGGTTCCTAAGAAGGACAAGAAGAAGGATCAAGCAAATTTGATAGAATCCGAAGAAGATATGGACGATCTCTATGCAATGCTTTCGGAATGCAACTTGATTGGAGATCCAAAGGAATTGAGGATAGATTATGGTGCCTCCTGCCATGTTTGTGCCAACAAAAAGTTATTTGCATCATATGCTATAGCCAAAGCGAATGAGAAGTAGCTCATGGCTAACTTCGTTGCTGCAAAGGTTGAAGGAACTGGCAAGATATACTTGAGTATGACCTCAGACAAGGTGGTGACTATAAACAAAGTCTAGTATATTCCAAAATTGCAAAAGAACTTAGTTTATATTCTAGTTCTGACCAAGAATGGATTCAAGTGTATATTTGTTTCTGATAAAGTAGTAGTGAGTAATAATGAAATGTATGTAGGAAAAGGTTACCTCACTAAAGGTCTCTTCAAACTCAATGTAATTGCAGTTGATATGAATAAGAATTATTCTTCTTCTTACTTGCTTGAGTCAAACTATTTATGGCATGAATGTTTGAGACATATCAATTACAGAACCTTGCGATAACTGATCAACCTAAATGTTTTGCCTAACTTTGAGTGCAACAAATCAAAATGTCAAGTATGTATTGAATCTAAGTATGCTAAGGATCCTTATAAATCTGTTGAAAGGAACTCATAGCCCTTAGAATTAATTCACACTGACATTTGTGACATGAAGTCAATACCATCTCGTGGTGGAAAAAAGTATTTCATAACTTTTATTGACGATTGCACTAGATATTGTTATGTATATTTTCTAAATGGTAAGGATGAAGCAATATATATGTTTAGGCAATACAAAACTGGAGCTGAAAATCAACTGTAACACCCTTATCTGTAAACAAACCTCAATGCAGATTTCTAAAAGTTGCGGGTGTGACCCAGGTTGCCACCCACGGCCCGTTCTGGTGGTCCGTGGTTCGCATCTGCAACCTTCCCTAGAAAACCCCCCAAAAAATTGCCTAAGTGATGACTTACGACCGGACCCACAGACAGTAGGTCAGGTCACGGACCGTGGCCCGTGTCCGTGGATCAACACCCCAAGTCAGCCCCCTAGTCGCGACTGATGTCTGACCAACACGGACCATCAGTTGATCGACGGTCCATCGGTCCCATCCGTCGATGACTCCGACATCAGTTAAGTCAGGGGTTTTTTGGTCTTTCCCTTATGAGTTGGACCCCAAAACTACGTAGTTTTGGTCAGTTTTAGCCTAGAAACATAACTAGAATTTACTTAAGTCAGATCATTCATCAAAACGTAGAAAAATTAGAGCGTAAGATGAGAAAGAGGTCAAGAACGCAACAAGGTTCCATCAGTTCTAGGCCCAAAATCAAAAGATTTCTCCGTGGAATTTGTCACCAGGTATATGGGATTTCACTAGTGGGTTCCTTTCACCCATTAGGTCCCAATAATTCAGTCAGATTCTTGATTCCTGTAATATTATCTAGACTTAGGGTTTCTAGAATTTCAGTAGATCATTATGAATTAGTTGGTTTAATTTTCCTAATCAGATTATCATGATTTTAGTATGGTTTTGCGTAGATACCTTCTTAATTTAAGAACCCTAGCTATGTAGTTCTTTTAGTTCATGAATTACACATGCTAGGTCAGTTAATTCAGTTACAGATGAACATGCCTCAGTTTTCGAATGCATTATTATCAGTATATAAATGTTGCATTCTCAGTTTGCATGTCAGTTTTGAGCTATCCAGTATTACAACATTTCAGTCATAAAGTGTTAATTACTTAATCATATGGGAATCTTTATACCAAGTGGACTGTGGTCAGTCACCCTCAAGTCCCAAAACTATGTGCCCCGTAGGTTGTAAGTCCCCTCTATGGGCATCATTTAAGTGATCACGCCAACATGCCTCTATACCTCTGGCAGTGTATATTGGGTCCTCTCAATGGTGCCTATACATCGGACTCCACATTTAGTTCATGTGGTTTTATGTCAGTTATTAGTAGCTCCCTTACAGTTCAATTAGATTCTATTGCATTGATCATGTTATCAGTATAGTTAAGAAATCAGTCTTAATATGTTATAAATTTGGTCACTGCATTCAGTATTCTCAGTTTGTATCATGCTTATTTCATGTCATTGCTCAAATATATGCTTTGATTAGGGTATGTTATTGTTCAGTACGCTATCCTTCATGCTCATTATCTTTCAAGTACTAACGCATACTGTGCACTACATCTTCTCATGATATAGGTTCAGGTCCTCAGCAGATAGATCACGCATAGACCAGCTCCCGATCTTCAGTCCAGCAGTATCAGTGGTGAGTCATCATTCTTCGAGGACTAGTTACATGACTATCTTTATCATTTTTAGGTTTAGTTTCAGTTTTGCTAGATCTAGATGGGGAATGTCCCAACATTTCTAGTCAATTTAGAGGCTTATATCGGACATAGTTAGTTTCATCTTTAGTCTTAGAGTTTGACTTTTCATTTGTATTCAAACTCTCAGTTTTCATAAATTAAGACTTAGTATATGGGCATTCCCCATCATTTTAGTTTATCAGGATTTAGCTTCTGCACAATATTTATTATTTCAGTTTATCTTTAGTATGCTTATAATTATGCCAGCAGGGTTAGCTTGGGGTCACTCTTGATCCTAGGTCCCGTGTTGCGTCTAGGGAGTAGCCTCAGGGCGTGACAAACTTGGTATCAGAGCATTATGTTTACGATGTCTGAAAAGCCGCACTAAGTAGAGTTATTTTCATGGGTGTGAAGTGCACCACATATAATGAGAAAGAGACTGCAAAGTATTTTAGAAAAACTTCATTTTTCTTGTTACTCTTATCGTGCGTAAGGTGTGATCTAATTCCTCATTCTATCTCGACGTTTTGCGCTTTCATTGATCATGCCTCCTCGTAGATCTATCCCCAGGAATGATAATGCATACAATGCTAACGCAGCTCCTCCAGTCCTAGATCAAGAAGTTTCGAATGCTGAATTTCAAAACTTTATTCAATTGTTGGATCAGAGTGTGACCAGCTAGAACAATCAGCAGGCTCCAGTTCTGGCAAATGCTAATGTTGGGTTAGCGATAGCTAGAGTTTGTGATTTTGTTATGATGAATCCGCTTATGTTTTTAGGATCGCAGACTGGCAAGGATCCCCAAAACTTAATTGATGAGGTCAAGAAGATCTTTGGAGTGGTGCAAGTACCTGGGAATGATCGGGTTGAGTTGGCATCTTACCTGCTTAAGGATGTAGCTCATATGTGGTACACTCAGTGGAAAGAGAACAGAGGTACAGATGTCGCTCTTATCACTTGGGAATGCTTTAGTGAGTCTTTTCTGGATAGGTTCTTCCCAAGAGAGTTGAGGGAGGTAAAAGCTCAGGAGATTATGAATTTGAGGCAGGGTTCGATGACGGTCCAAGGGTATAGAATCAAGTTCACCCAACCCTCCAGGTATGCTCCTCACATGGTTGTTGATTCCAGGGCTCAAATGAACAAGTTCATGTATGGGGTATCCGATCTTGTGAAGATAGAATGCAGGAATACCATGTTACTTGAAGATATGAACATTTCTAGGCTCATGACTCATGCTCAGCAGGTTGAGGGTGATAAGCTTGTGGAACAGGCCAAGGAGAATAAGAAGGCTAGGACCGACAACTATGACTATTCTCAACAGAAATCGGGTGGTGGTAATCGCTCAAAGTTTCAGCAGAAGTCGTCAACACCAGCACCTTCATCAGCTGGTGTTCCGTCCTCCAAGTTCCAATATGATTATAAAGGTAGGGCATCAGGCTCCAAGTCTCAAGGTAGTATTTCAGGCACCAGAACCTACCCAACTTTTCCTAAGTGTGGTAAGAACCATCCAGGCGAGTGTCTTCCAAGGAAGGACGGATGTTTTGAGTGTGGTCAATCTGGTCACAGGTTGAAAGATTGTCCTTCTAAGTAGGGTCAAGGAGATAACAATGATAGAGCTCAGTCTACAACTTCAGCAGCACCAGCAGGTTGCCCGACTCAGCCGTGTAACTCATCCGGTACAAGTGGCGGTCAGGGCCAAAATAGATTGTATGCTCTTCAGGCTCGCCTGGATCAAGAAGACTCTCCATATATAGTCACTGGTACGTTACGAGTCTTTGACTTAGATGTTTATGCATTGTTAGATCCAGGGCCTACTCTTTCCTTTGTAACTCTTTATATAGCAGTCCAATTCGATGTTAGTCCAGAAACTCTTTCAAAACCCTTTTTATTCTCTACTCCAATCGGTGACCCAGTTATAGCTAGATGGGTATACAGAAATTGTCCTGTTACAGTCTCCCAGAAAGTCACTTCAGTAGATCTTGTAGAGTAAGAAATAGTAGACTTCGATGTCATTCTAGGCATGGATTGGTTACATTCCTGTTATGCCTCAGACGATTGTAGAACTAGGATTGTTCATTTTTCAGTTTTCGGATGAACCAATCTTAGAATGGAAGGGTAGTAGCTTAGCGCCTATAGGTCGATTCAATTCTTACCTTAATGCCAGAAAAATAATCTCTAAAAGTTATCTTTATCATCTAGTTTGGGTTAAGGATTCAAACTCCGAGACCCCAACTCTTGAGTCAGTTCCAGTAGTTAATGAGTTCTCCGAAGTGTTTCCAGAAGATCTTCCCGTAGTTCCTCCCGATCTCCTTCCAGATACCCAGCCTATCTCTATTCCTCCTTATATAATGGCTCTAGCTGAGCTTAAGAAGCTGAAAGAGCAATTGAAAGACCTTCTAAATAAGGGCTTCATCAGACTCAGTATTTCCCCATGGGGTGCACCACCAGTATTGTTCGTGAAGAAAAAACACGGTTCCCTCAGAATGTACATTGACTATAGGCAGTTGAACAACGTCACAATCAAGAATAAGTATCCCATCCCTAGGATTGATGACTTGTTTGACCAACTTCAGGGTGCTAGTCATTTCTCAAAGATAGACCTCAGATCAGGTTATCATCAGCTCAAAGTCACAGATAGTGACATTCCGAAAATTGCCTTCAAAACTCGGTATGGTCATTAGGAATTTGTAGTTATGTTATTTGGACTAACCAATGCTCCTACAACTTTCATATAGTTGATGAACAGTGTGATCAAGCAGTATTTGGAATTTTTCGTTATCGTCTTTATTGACGATATTCTCATTTACTCTAAGAATGAGGGAGAACATGCAAATCATTTGAGGGTTGTTCTGCAAACTCTGAAAGATCGACAATTATTCACTGAATTTAGCAAATGTGAGTTTTGGTTGCAATATGTTTCTTTCCTTGGGAATATAGTGTCTAGCGAAGGGATCCGAGTGGATTCTCAGAAAATAGAAGCAATGAAACAATGGCCCAGACCTACCTATCCTACAGATATCAGAAGTTTCTTGGGTCTAGCGAGTTTTTATAGAAGGTTCGTGGAAGAATTTTCATCCATAGCCTCTCCGTTGACTTAGAAAAATTCCAAGTTTCAGTGGTCAGATGATTGTGAGAAGAGCTTCACAGAACTGAAAATTAGGTTGACTACAACTCCTGTCTTGACTCTACCATAGGGTTCATATGATTATGTGATCTATTGTGATGTGTCCAGAGTCATCCTAGGTTGTGTGTTGATTCATCGAGGTACGATTATAGCTTATGCTTCTAGATAGCTTAAGGTGCATGAGAATAACTATCCAACTCATGACCTCGAGCATGCAGAAGTGGTGTTTGCACTTAAGATTTGGAGACATTACATGTATGGTGTTCACGTAGATGTGTTCACAGACCATAAGAGCCTTCAATATGTGTTCACCCAGAAAGAGTTGAATCTTCACCAGAGGAGATGGCTTGAATTCCTCAAGGATTATGATATGAGTGTGCATTACCATCCTGGTAAGACAAATGTAGTAGCAGATGCTCTTAGTATACTATTTATAGGTAGTGTAGCACATGTTGAGGAAGAAAGAAAGGAGCTAGCAAAGGATGTTTACAGACTTTCTCTCTTAGGAGTTCGTCTTATGAGCATATCAAATGGTGGTGTAACAGTTCAGAATGGGTCAGAATCTTCTTTGGTAGTGGAGGTGAAGGAAAACCAAGACAGTGATTCGATATTGCTTGAACTAAAACGTGCAATCCATCAGCAAATGGTTAAGGTTTTCTCCCAAGGGGGAGATGGTGTGCTTCACTATCAGGGTCGATTATGTGTTCCTAAGGTGGGTGAGTTGAGACAGAAGATTCTTGCAGAAGCCCATAATTCTAGATATTCTATTCATCCAGGCGCCACTAAGATGTACCGTGATCTACGGGAAGTCCTTTGGTGGAGTGGCATGAAAAGAGATATAGAAGATTTTGTGGCTAAGTGCCCCAATTGCCAACTCAAGAGATCGACATTCCTACTTGGAAGTGGGAAGTGATCAAAATGGACTTCATCATAGGTTTACCTCGTACTCGCAGACTGCATGACTCCATTTGAGTGATAGTGGATAGAGTTACTAAGTCTTCACGCTTTTTGGCAGTCAAGACTGCAGATTCGACGGAGGACTACGCCAAGCTTTACATTAATGAGATAGTCAGGTTACATGGGGTTCCTTTGTCTATCATCTCAGATAGAAGTCCTCAGTTTACCTCTCATTTCTGGAAGTCATTTCAGAAAGGCCTTGGTACTCAGGTTAATCTTAGCATAGCATTTCATCCACAGACGGATGTTCAGGCAGAGCGTACCATTCAGACCTTAGAGGACATGTTGAGATGTTGTGTGATCGACTTCAAGGGTAGTTGGGATGATCACCTTCCTCTTATAGAGTTCGCCTACAATAATAGTTACCATTCCAGCAATCAGATGGACTATTATGAGGTATTGTATGGGCGTAGATGTAGAACTCCAGTTAGTTGGTTTGAAGTAGGTGAAGCAGCCTTGATAGGGCCAAATTCAGTTCTTGATTCTATGGAGAAAGAGCAACTCATTAGAGATAGACTTAAGACAGCCCAGAGTCGCCTGAAGTCCTATGCAAATGTAAAGAGAAGGGAATTAGAGTTCCAAGTTGATGATTGAGTTTTTTTGAAAGTGTCTCCCCTGAAAGGGGTGATGAGATTTGGAAAGAAAGGAAAGCTCAGTCCTAGATATCTAGGCCCTTACAATATCTTTAAAAGGGTTGGTAAAGTGGCTTATGAGTTAGAGTTGCCAACAAAACTAGCAGCAGTGTATCCGGTTATTCACATTTCGTTGTTGAAAAAATGTGTGGGTGATCCAGCATATATCGTACCTTTAGAAAGTGTGGCTGTGAAGGATAGTCTCACTTCTGAAGAGGTACAAATTGAAATAATTGATCGTCAGGTTTGAAGGTTGAGAAACAAGGAAGTCGTTTTAGTCAAGATTTTGTGGAGGAGTCAGTCCGTAGAAGGATCTACTTGGGAAGCAGAAGCAGCCATGAAGGCCAACTATCCTCACCTATTTCCTTTCGATTCCATTACAGCTTGAGGTAATAGTTCCACTTCAGTTTTTCAGTCATTCATGCATAGCTTCAGTCTTAGCATCTTGTTCCTTCAATTTGTACTTGCATTTTCAGCGTATTTGCATGTTAGTGGAGCTTAGTTCAGTCAGAAATTAGTTTCTTGTACTTAGTAGTGGGGTTTGCAGCTCTTTCCCTCCATTTCAGCTAGTTTAGTATTCATTCAAGGACGAATGTTCCCAAGGGGGAGATAATGTAACACCGCGTATCCGAAAATAGACCTCAATGCAGATTTCCAGAAGTTACAGGTGCAACCCACGATTGCCACCCACGGACCGTAGGGTGACCCACAACCTGTGATGGTGGTTCATGGTTCGCATATGCAACCTACCCCAGAAAACCCCCCAGAAAATTATCTAAGTGTTGACCCACGGCCGAACCCGACGAACCGTAGGTCAGGTCATGGACCGTGGCTCATATCTGTGGATCAACACCCCAAGTCAGCTCCCCAGTCACGACTGACGATTGACCAGCACGGACCATCAATTGATCGATGGTCCGTCGATGACTCTGATAGTATTTAAGTCAGGGGACTTTTGGTCTTTCCCTTATGTGTTGGACCCCTAAACTACGTTGTTTAAACCCTAAACTACGTAGTTTTGGTCTGTTTTAGCCGAAAAACATAACTAGAACTTACCTAAGTCAGATAATTCATCAAAACATAGAAAAATTAGAATGTAAGAGGAGAAAGAGGTCAAGAACCCTAGTTCAACAACGCAGCAAGGTTCCATCAGTTCTGACTCCGAAATTGAAAGATATCTCCGTGGAATTGGTCACCAAGTATGTGGGATTTAACTAGTGGGTTCCTTTTACCCATTAGGTCCCTAGAATTCAGTCAGATTCTTGATTCCCTTAATATTATCTAGACTTAGAGTTTCTAGAATTTCAATAGATCATTATGAATTAGTTGGTTTAATGTTCCTAATCAGATTTTCATGATTTTAGTATGGTTTTGCATAGATACCTTCTTAAATTCAGAACCCTAGCTATGTAGTTCTTTTAGTTCATGAATTACACATGCTAGATCAGTTAATTCAGTTACAGATGAATATGCCTCAGTTTTTGAATGCATTATTATCAGTATATAAATGTTGCATTCTCAGTTTACATGTTAGTTTTGAGCTATACAGTATTACAACATTTCAATCATAAAGTGTTAATTACTTAATCATATGGGAAGCTTAAAGACACATACAACAAAGACACAACTATGTTAGGAAAATACTCTCTAATTGAATTACCATAATTGACTATGTAAAGTCAAACGATAATGTGTCTAATCCATATACAAAAGACCTAACTAGAGATAGAGTTGAGAGATCATCGAAGGGAATGGAACTATGGCTGAGGACAAGTCATTGTGACGGTAACTCTACCTAGAAGACTGGATATCCCAAGATCTAGGTTCAAGGAGATCAAACAAATTCATTGATGACAGACATTGTCAAAAATTATTTTATGGTTCATTCTCATGATGAGACAATATTCAATAACAAGGATAAATGCATTAGGAATTTTTAATGGTTTCTAAATTTGATACAGGGTATATCAAATGGTGTATCTATGGGATTAGAGATTTAGAAATCACCTATGTAAGTGTAAAGTATAAGCCACTTCAAGGAGAATCTAGTAAGGCCAGTTCTCTACGCACTTATAAACCAAAACATGTTCATGGCTGAAACGAACCAAACAATGACAACCAAAAATAGTTCAAGGTTTGAGTGTATGACTTATGTTGTCTAGGTATACACAAAATCTTGATGATTCAAAGATATCAAATCTACTGATTGACCGAGTGTATTTGGTATACCTTCAATATGGAAGTTCAAAGAGATACCTACTTATCCAAATGCAATTAATTCTTACTTACTAGACACACAAATTTTTCATGCATATGTTTTAACAATAGTCATTTCCCATTCATGTGGGGGGTTTTTGGTTTTAAGAAAGGTGTGATGGGAAATGAGAAATTGGGAACTGTGGGGGAACCAATTGGAGGGAAAATGAAAAGTCATTTCTCTCATATTGGTAGAAGAAAGGAAAATGTTTGTCCTTATATTAGGAAATGATTTCTTTAGATCTTAAAGGGTTAAGTATAGGGTACCCCACTCGCTGTCTTTGTCTCTCAATCGGCCTTGGCTTCGACTTTGGCATCGACAAATGATATGATATGATATGATTGATAATTTAGGCAAAATTTATTTAATCAATCTCATTAGTTAATATTATTTTTCCTTAATATTAATTCAAAATTAGAAATTAATTAATTAATTAGCAGAATAAATGTGTATTCACACAACAGAATTGATTGGAAAATTCACGTAACGAAATAATTTGAAATTCGCTCGGAAGGGACTTGTTCCTTCCAAACAAACACTTATTTTTTCCCAAAGACGCCACCATTATGAATATACAAGTATCTTCTGAACATGTATGTTCACACTCGGTGTTTTAAAAAACTATGTTGGGACTCGCCTTGGGGCTCGCACTTGGGCAGGGCTCTAGCAAAACTCCCTGAGACTCAAGTATGGGGCTTAGCTCCATAAGACCTACGCCCTAAACGTCTGACTATACGACCTAAGCACGCCCAATGCCCAACGCTTGAGGGTCGCCTAACATATCTTACACAAACTATGTGTTTAAATTTTTAGTTAATCAATATTGTTGACTCTCATAATTCTTGAATAATTGAATGATACTTAATATTCTTTAATCTATAGAGATAAGAAGGTTGAGAATAATTCAAATAACAAGTTTTAGTATCGCATATTTTCTATTTGGTAACACTATGTAAGTAACTATATATATATTACGTAACATTTCTTTTAAAAATACGTCGCAGAATTTTACTTTTTCACTTATCATTGATCTTCATGATTTTGTCATATGTCTCAAAATTATTATATTTTATTTATCTATTTGAAAGTAATTGTATTTTTATTCATGATGGAGTGATAATTTTATCATAATATTAGAAAGGTTATTAATTAATTTCATTTAGGGGTTAAATCGTGTTGTATGATAAAAAAATATTTTT
This sequence comes from Solanum piurae, assembly GCA_029582685.1. Lineage (NCBI taxonomy): Eukaryota > Viridiplantae > Streptophyta > Magnoliopsida > Solanales > Solanaceae > Solanum > Solanum piurae. The sequence continues at coordinate 544 of JAJOOO010024960.1, read as the reverse complement.
GATAAATAATGAATCTTTTATTATTAGAAAGTTAAGATATTATATTATTTATACTTGTATAATCATGTTAGAAATTTTATTTTCTATTAGTTTATCTAATCATATTTGTAATTATTTCAAACTATTGATTTATTTTTATAATTTTGTGTTATTATATTATTATACTGTATTATAAATTTAAAACAAATTAAGATCCAAAGGGCTTAGGCCCCACGTCTCGAGGGTTATGTCCTACCCTATACTAAGTAAAACTCCTCGCCTCACGCCCCTGCCTTTTAAAATATTATTCACACTTATAGATTGACTATAAATAAAGAGATTTTCTCTCAGTTTTCGAAATTGAATTCTTTCCTTTTTATGCATACATTTCTTAGAAAACAAAATCGATTGATTGTGCCTGTGTGTCTGATCTCGTTGTTTTCTTTTTTAGTCTGTTGAAATTATCGAAGTTTGAAATACCATAACTTATTTAATGTTTAATTCATTTAATCTTGGGAGAAATTAATCTACAACCTTAGGTACTTGAGGGGATTAAATTTTTTAA
>JAJOOO010024959.1:0-17273 GCA_029582685.1 Solanum piurae | reverse complement strand
GGATGAAAATTCGTACTAAGCTTAACCTTAGTGCCAAGACCTTTTAGGAATGACTTCCAAAAGTGAGAAGTAAATTGAGTACCCCGATCGGAAATAATAGATAGAGGAACTCCATGCAATTTCACCATTTCACTTATATATAACTTGGCATAGTCTTCCGCCGAAAAAAAAACTTTGACGGGAATAAAGTGGGCTGATTTTGTCATCCGATCTATAATGACCCAAATAGAATCATGTTGCCTCCGGGTGTGAGGCAAACCCATAATAAAGTCCATGCTTACATCTTCCCACTTCCAAGTGGGAATACCTATATCTTGGGATAAGCCTCCCGGCCTTTGATGCTCAACCTTAACTTGTTGACAATTAGGACGTTTGGTTACAAATCCCACAATATCTTTCTTCATCCCATTCCACCAATAGACTTCCCGTAGATCACGGTACATCTTGGTGGCTCTCGGGAGAAATGAATACCGAGAACTATAAGCCTCGTCTAAAATTTGTTCCCTTAAACCCTCAACATTCGGAACACATAACCGACCTTGGTACCTAAGCACCCCATCTCCCCCTTGGGAGAAAGCCTCAACGAATTTCTTGAGTACCACATCTTTCAATTCCACTAATATATGATCAAGGCCTTGCTTACCCTTCACGTCCATGACGAAAGACGATTCGAACCCATTATGGACCATGACACCACCCTTGGTGGAATTCACTAGTTAAACACCTAGTTGGGCCAACCTATGAACATCACGAACCAATTCTTTATTTTCATCCTCTACATGAACCACACTACCTATCGACAATCTACTAAGAGCATACGCTACCACATTAGCTTTACCGGGGTGATAAAGGACACTCATGTCATAATCTTTCAAGAGTTCTAGCCAGCTTCTTTGATGGAGATTCAAGTCCTTTTGACTAAACACATAGTTTAGACTCTTATGATCAGTGAAAACATCCACATGGACCCTATACAAATAATGCCTCCATATTTTTAAGCCAAATACAACTGTCGCTAACTCAAGGTCATGGGTAGGATAATTCTTCTCATGGACTTTAAGTTTCCTTGAAGCATAGGCAATCACTTAACCATTTTGCGTAAGCACACATCCCAACCCAACTCTAGAGGCATCACAATACACCACAAAACCATATGTACCTTCTAGTAAGGTCAACACCGGAGTGGAAGTAAGTCTATATTTCAACTCTTGGAAACCTTTCTCACAAGCTTCTGACTACACAAACTTATCCTTCTTTTGAGTCAAAGCCGTCAAAAGAGAAGCAATGGAGAAAAATCCCTCAACAAACCTGCTATAGTAACTGGCCAAACCCAAAAAGCTTCTAATGTCGGAAGGAGTTAGAGGTCTAGGCCAAATCTTGACCGCATCCGTCTTCTTAGGATCTACCTCAATCCCATTGCTTGGCATAATAAGACCAAGGAAAGCTATGGACCTTAACCAAAATTTACACTTACTAAACTTGGCAAAAATTTGTTGGTCCTTAAGAACTTGCAAGACAATCTCAAATGGTCCACATGTTCATTCTGACTCCTTGAATAGATCAAAATATTATCAATAAACACAACTACGAACATATTAAGGTATTGTGTAAAAACTCTATTCATCAAGTCCATAAACGCCGCTGGAGCATTAGTTAATCCAAAGGACATTACTAGAAACTCATAGTGACCATACCGAGTTTGGAAATTCATTTTGGTAATATCAACCCCTCTCACCCTCAATTGGTGATAACCTAAACGAAGATTAATCTTAGAGAAATAACTAGCCCCTTGAAGTTGGTCAAATAAGTCATCAATTCTCGGAAGAGGATACTTGTTCTTAATGGTCACTTTATTCAATTGATGATAATCAATGCACATTCGAAGAGACCCATCCTTCTTTAAAACAAATAACACGGGAGCACCCTATGGAGAGATACTTGGTCAGATCAAACCCTTATCTAACAAATCCTTTAGTTGCTCTTTCAAATTTTTTAACTCGGATGGAGCCATTCTATAAGGAGGAATAGAGATAGGTTACGTATTTAGAAGAAGTTCAATAGCAAAATCTATTTCCCACTCGGGAGGAATACCAGGCAAATCATCAGGGAAAACTTTTGGGAACTCATTAACCATGGGAACCGACTCAAGAGAAGGGGTTTCAGAATCTACATCCCTTACCCTAACAACATGGTAAAAGAAAACTTTTGAGATCATCTTCCTAACTTTAAGGTAGGACACAAATTGACCTCTAGGCATATAATTTCCCCATTTCCACTTTAAGATAGGCTCATTCGGAAATTGGAATCTAACCACCCGAGTTCTACAATCAATAGAGGCATAACATGCATGCAATAAATCCATACCAAGAATCACATCAAAGTATAACATATCTATCTCTACCAAGTCAACAAGATTAACTCTATGGGATAAGGAAGCAAGACACCTTCTATAAACCCTCTTAGCCGCCACAGAATCACCAACAAGAGTAGAGACAGAAAAAGGTTCTAGTAACACTTCCGGAGGAACATAAACCTCATGGCCACATAAGGAGTCACAAAAGATAAAGTAGCACCGGGATCCAACAAGGCATACACATCAATAAGAAAGACTTTTAACATACCAGTCACTACATCTATGGAGCTCTCTTGGTCACCTTGGGGTTGGAGAGCATAGAAGTGGTTTTGCTTTGGAGCATTGGAGTTTGAACCGCTAGGAGGAGCTTTCTTGCCCTCTCTTCCTTTAGCCACAAGTGTTGGACAATATCTCATATTGTGCACACTATTCCCGCAACTAAAGTAACCATCCGTGTCACCTAGGCACTTACCATCATGTTTCCTTCCATATTTTGTACAAATAGGCCTAGTCACATAAGAGCTACTACTATTACCTCCTTGAGGTTTAGGGTTAAACACCCTATCTTTGTTGACCCTTGGGGGAGACCTCGAGGAACCTTGGTTGGAAAACCTTTGTCTAAACCTTGGTCGACCTTGTCCATCAGATCTAGTATTGGAGAAGTTCCCATCACCGGTCCTAGCTCTTTTCACCTCCCTATTATTTTCCTTGAGTTTCTCCTCCTCAATTTGTTGTGCATGGACCATGAGACGATAGATGTCCATGTCACCAATGAGCATGGAGGTACGACACTCTTTCACCGCCATATCGGATATACCTGTCACAAACTTATTCATCCTACCCCTTGAATCCGCAACCATAGATGGAGCATACTTAGACAATTGACTGAACTGTAGGGCATACTCCTTCACACTCATACTTCCTTGATGTAAGTTAATGAATCATCTCTAAGGGAAATATTCTATCCAGAAATGTCGATTTAATCATTTCCAACTCTATGGGACCTTCTCCCACCGACCTTGCTTCCTTCCACTGACTACTGATCATACAATACTTGAGCAACCTCATTTAGCTGGTAAGCGTCCAATTCCTCCTTCTCATGTGGAGACATCCTCATAATAACAAGTACCTTGTAGACCTCATCGACAAACTCTTGAGGGTCTTCCTCAACTTTGGAGCCATAAAATTCGGGAGGGTTCATTCTCATAAAATACCTCACTCTTGAAGCAACCAAATCCATATTAGGATTCACCGGAGCTACAACCTCTCTATTTGCTTGAGTCGCCAAAGCTTGAGCCAATATTTGAAAACCCGACCTAACCTCTCCATTTTTCATATTCTCAACCAAAGGATTAATCGAAGTATGAGGAGCTTGAGGATTAGCTCCTTGTTCCATATTGTCACCCTCCAATCTTCTAGCATTAGCCCTTCTAGTATTCATATCCTGAAGAACATAGGGCAAGGATTAGGAGAAAGACTATATAGAGTTAAACTCTATGGCATGACTTAAGAGAAATGAAAGAAGTAGAGTTTCCTAATCATCTTGTAGCCTCTCATTCATAAATGTGGCGCGCTTCACACTTATGAACAAGACTCTACTAGACGTGGCTTGTGAGACATCATCCTAGGATCATTCTAAACCTTGTGCTCTGATTACTAAGTTTGTCACAACTCAAGGGTACCCCTAGATGTAACATGACGTATAGAACCCCGAAGGACTCCATACAAGCCACTTAGCATATCATAACATAAGCAATAGAATAATAAGAGTAAAAATGCATTTCAAGTCTAAAATTTTCATAAAAGTAAAGTGGAAGTCTAGACTCTAAGTCTCAACATAACCATCTATTACAATATTCAAAATGAAAAGGGACATAGCCCATACATCATTGTTCAAAAGGGAAATACAAGAAATGAAACTACATCATGAAATAGCCGTCCTCGAACCATGAGGACTCACCAACAAGCTAGGAGAATAAGCAAGTCCAAGCCTTAGCCACTATGATGATCACCTTGAGAACCGGACCCTACACTTGGGGAAATATAGGAAAAGTAGGCGTTAGTACAAAGATGCACCAAGTATGATAGCCATGCATAAAAACATTGAAGACGTGCTAAAAGGGGCATTTTACTTGAAAGCATGCAATTTACTAAGTTAAAACATCATCATGAAGATAGTGGGAAAAGCATATGTCATAAACATAATCAATACATGGATCGTCATAACATAATAGAAACACTTCATAAATACCCTCAAAGCATACTTGTGCAATGCATGAGTAAGACCCCATAAATCTCACCCATACTAAGTAAACTTCTTTAGGCCAATATTCATATTCACTACCTTTAAGATCTTGAAACTCATATAAAAGCTTCTTGAGTAACCATAGTTCATAATTCATAATCTTGTTCTTGTTATTATGGGAATAAGCCTTAACCGACATGAGACCATATGAGTTATACATGGACCCCAGTGTTACCCACACCGAAAAGGCTTGCCTAAGGTAGAACCATACTCTTAGCTTAGGTGGATCCACTAGCTAAAAAACCTATGGGGACACATAGTTTATGGGATAAGGAGATTGCTTCTAGAAACCCGGCCTCAACTAACGGGAGAGCTTCCATCTCATGAGACCTCTTCTAGAAGCCCGGCCTCTACTAACGGGAGAGCTTCCATCTCATTGTCAATATCCACTCAGTGCTAATCATGATTCCCACATAATACTTATTAAGTCATAACTTGATTCTTTTATGATAGCTCATTAGATCATGAGTGAGAATAACCTTTCACCGTCCATGTCTACATATAGATTCAATAGGTGAGAAAGCCTTTCAACCTTGTATCGTACCCTATTTCGAACTAGCCGAAACAGTTCACAACATAATATGGCTGTCACTATGATTTTTGGAAAAATTGTTTTGTTTTAGAGTCTCCACCTAAATTTTAAGGAAAATATTAGGAAAACCATTTTTTAATATGTAAATGCAAACTCTATTTTAATTTCCGAAACCAATGAGATACTGAGTAAGGATTTTGGTTATTCGAGGGGAAGGTATTAAGCATCCCTTAGAGCCTATCTGAAGATAGTCCTTAAACTAAATTTAGGAAAATATAATTAGTAAAAAACTTGTTTATTTATTTGCTTTAAAATGAATGATAAGTAAATCTCGTTAGTTTAAGAAAAAGAGTAAAATACAAGGTATTACATAAATACATCTATAAAATAAATTTAATAGTAGTATGTTTATCATATAGTAAGATAAATAAATAAATGTACTTAAATGTATGTTAATTTTTTTATATGTTGGAAAATATAGATGTATCATAGTAAAGTTATCCTAAAAAATATATAGATGTTGAATTTATGAAAATATATCATTTTATTAAGACGTGAAAGAAAATAAAATAAGATAGCAGTCGAGTGTAAATATGTAGTAGTATGTGATGTGTAGTTTGAATGAAAATATATAGAATGGAGTTTTCTAATAAAAATGAATGATACTAAATGTTAAAATGTTATATGGAGTTTGTGATCTAAAATTATTTATCATAAAGTATAGTGTATTCATGTATGTTGTTTAAAAGATATGAACATTTATTATTTTATTTACATGTATAGACGAATTGATGATAGATCATATTTAGTAAAATAATATGTATTTTGAAGTGTAGAAATAAATTATGAAAAATAAGTAAATAACATTCGTAAAAGGGATAGCAGATATGAGAAAAATAATATAAAGTATAACAAAATAATAGGTTATGTGGAGAAAAATATAGAATTTATACCTTTATGTGTATGACACCTTGTATTTTGAACCTGTTGACATATCTAAAATCTTGAAATAGCGTGTTAAGAGATTAAAATATTTTAAAAATGTTTGATTAAAAAAAAAGTAAGAATAGCCAATATGTTTTATAAAGAGGTGATGTAAATAGTATAAAAATAGGCCTAACTATTAAGAATTATTCTACAGTTACATTTATTTTGCTAAAATATAAACGCCTACTTCACTACTTATTTTCTTAAAAAAATGTATATCTAAAGGTAAATAACTTAGCCATAAGTAATTTCTAAAGGTAATTATTCTAGCCTTCAAACTAGTTTCAAATTTTTTTGGAGGTCCTAAGCGATGAGTAGGCCTAAATGAATATTATCTTAGCCCTTTCGAAACTTCATTTGGAAAACCTTTAAACTATAAGCCCCCTCTTTTCAACTTAAAAGGTTTGAAAGAATGTTATAAGTAAAAATGCTAACCCATTTTTAAGAAAATATTTTTTGTATCATTTGTTCTAAAGTGTTTCAACTAAATTCATAAACAAATACTATTAGCTCACGTAAATAATCTTCAAAATAAAAGACAAGCAATATATCAAAAACTTGTAAGTAAAGGTTAGCCAACACATCAAAACAACATAAGTAGGACAACGAAAGGAAGGCTAAGTAAACATTGGACTCCTAATTTGCGAGACTCCAAGCATTGCGATGATCCTAATTGTTGTTGGCATAATATTTTAGGCCAATAATGAGTTCCGAAGTAGAAACTCCAGCCCTCCGGTTATGCATGAAACATAAGAAAAGAAATAAGATTAGAAATCTTATACTAAATTGAAGACAAAATGTAACATGAGTGACCCACAAATAATCAAACATACTTGAGCAATTTGTAACTTCATAATTATTACGAAGGACAAGTTTTCACATAAACTTTTATTTTAATTTTTAAATACTAAACACACTACAAACAATTTATTTGGCCATAATAGAATTCCTAAGAAATGAGTACCGCAATTTTCAATAAAAGGAGAAATAGACTAAGATTCTTATATGATCCATCGACCACGAAACTTTTCCTCACATATTTAGGAATGACATGGGGGATGATCACTACACTTTTATGAATAAATAATCAGTACACAATATAACTTGAAATGTAAAAGGGGATGCTAACTAGTCAATCAATTATCTACTAACTGTTAAAATTACTTGTTGCAGAAAAAAGAAAACTGGAAATGAACTATCTTCTACTTCACACTATCTAATTAATCAAGATCAAACTTAAATAAAATAGATCTTTTATATTCACAGCAACAACAATGAATGTTGGAACTTAACACTAAGAAAAATGGTATTTGACCATCAAAATTGGTCATCAATAAGAGATTTACATGCTAGATAGACAACCAGTTACTGCATACTCAAGTTATATTGGATTTGGTGAATAATAAACAAAAGTTGATTTTTTTTATAAAGCACATTAGAGTCAGAATAAGAAAGAGAGACATTCAAACCATCCATATATGCATCTCCTAATCGTATTCAAATTAAAGTAACCATAAGGGAGATATATATATATTTTAACAAAAGAAACAGAAACTTCACTATACATAAAAGTAGGAGACAACATATTAACAACCCATTTTTAATTGTCGAAAATCAACCAAAAAAAAAACCAACTGGAATATGAACAAAATAAGGGTGAGGTACAGTACCTTTCCGGGGGCAGCAAACAGGGGCTTCGACGTCAAGATATCCAACTTCAAACTCAAATTAAAAACAAATCGAACTCGAGTTCAAAATCAAAGGAGAGGAAGATGAGATAATCTTTTGAACTCTTTGAAATATGTATTGCATTTTTTTTTCTCTTTTGCTTGATCTCTCTCTGATATTCGGATGATTTTCGATTGAGAACCCGAGGGGTCTTTTATAGGCAATTTTGGAGAGGCTTCAACTCTCATACCCATAAGATTAAAGGTGAGACGAACCAAAATATAATGGTTCTTCGTGTCCCTCACTTTTTAGGCGGAGTAATGGTGATGGTCGAGATTTCTAGGCCTACTTTGATCAGAAAAAGGGGATGGAAAGGATATAAAGTTGATGGAAGGGGGTTTGATTGATGGACGGTGGAGGAGTGTGGTCGAAAACCACCGAAAATTGCCATTTTCCGGCGGTCCAAAATTGATGGGAGAGGAGAGTCTGGGCATGGGAAATGATAACGTATGGGAAAGGGAAAAATTGTACGCGTCTTTCCGAAAGGGCTGAAAAGTTGAAGCGATGGTTTTGGAAAATAAAGAGGAGAAAAGTCTTGTTTGTTTTGGGCCGTTCGATCGGAAGGTTAATATAAATCAGGAATTAAAAGGAAATATATATATATATATATATATATATATATTAAATAATGGTAAAAACTTAATTAACTAGGACCGTTTAGATCTAATTGTAGGATCAAGATTTAAGCTAAAGAAGCACAATCCTTGTGCACACCTACGTGGCATACACAAATTGGCCGGTTTAAGGAGACTTGGATTGCCAAATTTGCTCAAATTAAATCCATTTAAATTAAAAACCCTTCTTTATTAAATAGTCATAATTTATTAAATTAAAAATAATTATTTTTCAAGATTAGCTTATTTTGACAAAATTAGTCATTCTAAAAATTAATACAAATTAGTAACTCATTAATTAATTAAGTTTTTTCCCCTAATTTTTAATAATGTCGAAAATGTTTATAGTAACAATATAAATTATATAAAAAAAATTGAGTTAACCCCTTAAGAACAATATTTATATGACATAAAATTTAAAAATGAGAAAGTATGTAGTAATATTTATATAATATATTTAATTTTTATAAGAAATAATATTTATGAAATAAATTTATAAAAATAAATAATTAAAAATCTTTTCGTATTCCTACAAAAAATATATTTTTATTATTATTAAAACTTTAGTTAAATAAATATGAAGAGCCAAAATTGGGTGTCAACAACTTGCCCCTTACTTTGTCCATGGAAGAGAGTAAAGAAGATGTGGACAAAGAAATATTGACACAATCCAATTTTAGGCGACCACCAGAATATACTTTGAGCAACAACTCAACAAGAAATGTTTATGGAGTTATGGTCGAACTCTGGCTTCTGAGCTGCCTACATATCTTAGGTTTCATGAGAAATTAGGCCATATGTAGTTCGAGAGTATAGGGACATAGCAAATTTTGATTAAAATTTGCCCAGTATCAAATTATGGTAATACTGGAATCTTTTGGTGGTGAGGTATGAAGAGATCAGCACGAATAAAGGGATGAGATATAGTTCTAAAGAAACTTGAATGAGAAATGTCTCGTAGCAATTTCTACTGAAGACTGATGGTAGAGAGATGAATTTTTAAAAGACTGCCCCAATGTTGAGTTACAATGATCTGAGACATGAAAGAGCTATAAGTGAAATTTAAATCTGAACTTCTGAAAAATCAAGTCGATTTGAGTTTCGAAAGTGAATCCTTGGCGTAGCTAGTGATGCTTGACATTGCACTAACTTGCCCTAGTTTGTTGCTTAGAGGGAGTTCCTCGTTGTAATGCATTGTCGATTGTTGATATCTCTTTTTGTATCGTGAATATGATGTAGGTAAAGTAACTTGTAATGTAGAGGCCCCAACTGGCAGGGTTATTGTAATGTAAAAGTCTGCATCTGGATGTGTAAAGCTTGTTATGTAAAGCCTCCGGCTAGCGGGGCTGTTGTAATGTAAAAGCTTGTATCCGGCTGTGTAAAACTTGTAATGTAGACCTCCTCCTGGCGGGGCTGTTGTAATGTAAAATTCTGTATTCGGCTGTGTAAAGCTTGTAATGTAACATATTACTGTTAGCATATGACAACGTCGCTATGATTGCATTCCCCCGGTCGGTGGAGCTTCAGTGACGTTGCTATGATGTTAGTCTCTGATTGGCAGAGTGTTGCTTCTTTTGCTTATATACAGGATCCAATTGGAAGAATTTGATCGATGTTTGCTATGTGCAGACTCTGGTTGGCAGAGTTTGACGATGTTCGCTATGTACAGCCTCCGGTTGGTGGAGTTTGACGATGTTTGCTATGTTCAACCTCCAGTTGACGGAGTTTCACGATGTTTGCTATGTAAAGTCTTCGGTTGGCAGAGTTTGACGATGTTTGCTATGTACAGCCTCCGATCGGTGGAGTTTGAGTGACATTTTCTATGTACAACCTCTTTATCGGTGGAGTTTGAGTGATATTTTCTATGTACAACCCCAGACTTATGGAGTTTGGCGTTGCTAGACGGTGGTCTCCGATTGGCGGAGTTGTTGATGAGGTTAGATTACAAGCTCTAGTTGGTGGAGTTATTTTTACAGAAAGCTAATCGGAGACAACCGTGGCGTATTTTGACAGAAAGCTAATTGAAGTACTTTCGGGAAATAAAGTAGGAAAAGAGTATTTTGGCTCATGATTGTGAGAAGTCGAATGGCGTTTCTGGTCATACCCCGAGACTTGATGTTATTTTCTTGAATCTTGTGTTCCTGCACTCAAAGAAAAAATTTAGTTTGGGAGGGGGTGTTGATTTGTATCGACTCGCGGACTTGGTCATGCCCCGAGACTTGATGTTATTTTCTTGATTCATGTGTTCCTGCACTTAAAGAAAAATTTTAATTTGGGAGGGGGTATTGATTCGTATCGACTCGCGGACTGAGCCTCGTTACTGGAATCCTTCGACGTCTTGTTAGCCCGTATGTAGTTTCTTAACCTAGAGACTTGGTAGGTGGAAGAGTTGAAAGATCTTTTTGAAAAGAAATAGCTTGTTTTTTTAGAAAATAAGTATAATACGTATATATTAGGTATATATATAGTAATTCTCCATCGATTTTAGATTATGACATGTTCTGAAGTCCATCGAGCTTTCCATTTTGTTGACTATATCAAATATAGTCTTCTCGTAGCTTTTACCCTCTTGATGAAGCTTCCCTAGATCTTTTGCAGACACTGCGACGATTAATATTCTTCATAATCTAAGGTTGCGCTAACTATGAGGAAATGTTTCCTAAGGGTGAGAAAAAAATTGGAAATTATGAAGAGCATTGATTGAGCTTGACTCAGGTTGCCTACATATCCCCAAAGTAGGAATCAGATTGTAACGTAGTTCGAATACAAGTGGGAGAAATAGAAGTATGCAATGCAATGACTGATCTTGACTCAAGCTTCCTACGTATCCAAGTGGAATCAGGTCGTAACGTAGTTCGAATACAATAGAAAAGTGAAAAATATGAAATGGGATGACCGAGCCTGACTCAGGCTGCCTACGTATCAAAGAGGAATCAGGTCGGGACGTAGTTCAAATACAATAGAAAAGTGAAAATGAAATAAAGGGAAAAGTAAGAATATGTAATGCAATGATCGAGCCTGACTCAGGCTGCCGACGTATCCACGCGGAATCAGGTCAGGACGTAGTATAGATACAATAAGAAAGTGGAAAATGTGAAGGAAAAGTAAGAAACATGCAATGCAATGACCGGGCCTGACTCAGGCTGCCTATGTATCCAAGCGGAATCAGGTCTGACGTAGTTCAAATACAATTGAAGAGAAAAAAAATGCAAGGGACCAAATCCGACAAGGATTGCCTACGTATCCCACCGAGGGAATTCAGGTCGAGCGTAGTTTTAAGTATATGGAAATGATGTTTTGGGGTTTTCTAAGAAAGACCGAATCCGATGTGGGTTGCCTATGTACCCCACCATGGGAAGTCAGGTCTAAACGTAGTTTTGTTACATAAAAAATGCAAAAGTACAAGAAATAAGCACTAATATTGAGGTCTTCAGATGTAGTATTTCTTGATAGCGTCTGAATTGATCAGCTTTGTGCTCATTCTGCCATCCATTTCTGCTAAGATTACCGCTCCTCCAGAGAGTACTTTATGAACCATGTAGGGTCCTTGCCAATTTGGTGCAAATTTCCCTTTGGCTTATCGTTGGTGAGGAAAGATCTTCTTCAATACTAACTGCCCCGATGTAAAGTGTCGAGGTTTGACTTTCTTGTTGAATGCTTTGGTCATTCTGTTCTGATAGAGTTGACCGTGATAAACTACATCCATCATATTTCCTTGATGAACATCAATTGTTCGTGCCTGTTACGTATCCATTTTGCATCATCCAGACCAACCTGTTGGATAATCCTTAAAGATGGTATTTCCACCTCGGCAGGTATTACTGCCTCCGAACTATAAACCAACATATATAGGGAGTTTCCCCAATTGATGTTCTGATTGTTGTGCGATAACCGAAAAAAGCATATGGCAGCTTCTCATGCCATTGCCTGTGATTGTCCACTATTTTCCTTAGAATCTTCTTGATATTCTTATTTGCAGCCTCAACTGCTCCATTCATCTGCTGCCAGTAAACCGTGGAATTTCGGTGAGTAATCTTGAACCTTTCACAAGTTTCTCTCATAAGATCGCTATTGAGGCTGGCTGCATTATTTGTTATTATTGATTCTGGAATTCCAAACTGACAAACTATGTCGTTGCGAACAAAGTCTGCTACTACCTTCTTAGTCACTACCTTGTATGTCGAAGCTTCGACCCATTTTGTAAAATAATCGATAGCTACCAGGATGAAACGATGTCCATTTGATGCGGGAGGCTCTATGGGTCCAATGACGTCCATGACCCAAGCAGCAAATGGCCAGGGGGAGCCCATCATATTGATCTCATTCGGTGGAACCCGTATAAAATCTCCATGCACTTGGCACTGATGACACTTTTGCACATACCGAATGCTATGTCTCTCCATGGTCATCCAAAAATATCCAACTCTTAAAATCTTCTTTGCCAAAGTGAACCCATTCATGTGAGGTCCACATATTCCTGCATGTATTTATTCCAAAATCCTTGTCGCTTCTGCGGCATCGACACACCTCAACAATCCTAAATCTGAGGTTCTCCAATATAGGATTTCTCTATTAAGGAAGAAATGATTGGCCATCCTTCTCAAAGTCCATTTTTGCTTGCTTGTGGCATTTTCAAGATAATATTGTGCTTCTATAAACCTTCTGATGTAAAAGTACCATGGTTTCCATTCAGTTCCTCATCTACATGAAAACAGTATGTATGTTGATCATGTATCTCTACATCAATAGGGTCAATGTAGTTTTTGTTTGGATGCTGAATCATCGAGGACAATGTTGCCAAAGCATCAACAAACTCATTTTGAGCTGGAGGGACATGCTTGAACTCAATCCTTGTGATCTCCTTCTCAACTCTTTTATGTAATGCAAATAAGGAAGGATCTTGACATTCTTAGTGGTCCTTTCTCCTTGCACTTGATGAACCAATAAGTCGAAATCTCATATCACCAAGAGTTCTTTGATGTTCATGCTTATGGCCATCCTAAGTCTGAGAATACAAGTTTTATATTCCGCCATGTTGTTGGTACAATAAAACTTGATCTTGGCTGAGATCGGGTAATACTGATCTGTTTCCGAAATAAAGACTGCTTATATTCTAACTCCAATAGAGTTTTACGCTCCATCAAAGAACATCATCCATCCATCATATGACTATGATATGTCTTCTCCTACAAACAAAACCTCTTCATCACGGAAGTAAGTCGTGAGTGGCTTGTAATCCTGGTCCACCAGGTTTTTCTGTGAGGTGATCAACCAAGGCTTGTCCCTTGATGGCCTTCTATGTCACGTACACAATATCAAACACGCTCAACAAAATTTGCCACTTTGCCAGTTTACCCGTAGGAATGGGCTTCTAAAAGATGTACTTTAGTGGATCCATTCTTGAGATCAAGTACGTGGTGTATGCAGGCAAGTAATGCCTAATTTTTTGCGCGATCCAAGTCAAAGAGCAACATGTTCGTTCCAACAAGGTGTATCTTGCCTCGCATTAACATGCTGCCCCAATACACATCCAAATGCATTATCCATGACAGATATATACAATAAAAAAGGCTTTCCAGGCTCTGGTGGGACCAATATTGGTGGGTTGGACAGGTATTCTTTGATTTTATCGAAAGCCCTTTGGCATTCCTCTGTCCATTTTGTGGTGGTATCCTTCTTTAGTAACGTAAATATGGGTTCACAAATTACTGTGGATTGAGCTATGAACCGACTGATGTAATTCAGTCTTCTCAAGAAACTCATCACATCCTTCTTGGTTTTGGGTGGAGAAAGCTCTTGGATTGCCTTTATCTTTGATGGATCCAACTCTATGCTTTTCTTGCTAACGATAAATCCTAGTAGCTTTCCCGCGGGTACTCCAAATGAACACTTTACTGGATTTAATTTTAGATTATACTTTCGCAACCTCTCAAAGAACTTTCGTAAGTCATCCAGGTGGTCTGAACTTCTTTTGGATTTGATAATGACATCATCCACGTACACTTCAATTTCCTTGTGGATCATATCGTGAAAAAGGGTAGTCATGTCACTCATGTAGGTTGCACCGACATTTTTTTAGACCAAATGGCATTACTCTGTAGCAATACACTCCTCATGGAGTGATAAATGCTGTCTTTTCCGCATCATCTTCATCCATCATAATTTGGTGATATCCTACAAAGCAATTGATAAATGATTGCAACTCATGTTTCACACAATTATTGATGAGTATATGAATATTTGGGAGAGGTAAATCATCCTTAGGACTGCCTCTGTTGAGATCTCGATAGTCCACATATATTCTGATCTTTCCATCCTTTTTTGGCACAGGCACAATGTTGGCTAACCACGTCGGGTAATTTGTAACCCTCACAACGTTCGCCTCAATTTGCTTAGTTACCTCCTCCTTGATCCTTAAACTCAAATCCATCTTGAATTTTCTTCTCTTTTGTTTAACGGGTAGACAAGTGGGATCAATTGGTAATTTGTGCGAGACAATATCAGTGCTTAATCATGTCATGTCATCATAAGACCAAGTAAATACGTCAACGTACTCCTTAAGCAATTCTATTAACTTTTTCTTTCTTTCAGCTTCCAAATGTATGCTGACTCGTGTCTCCTTCACGATTTCCTCATCTCCTAAGTCGACAACCTTTGTTTCATCCATATTGGGTTACTTCTGACTTTCAACTTGCTCGATCTCGTGTGGTAGATTTTTAGGCATCATGCTTTCATCATAATCTTTGTGATCTTGTTCATCGCTCTCACCTTGCTCGGTGAATTCGTTACATGTCATAACCGTTGAACGAGGATTTTTATTAATAAAAGTGCTGAAAATGCAAAAGGTAAGTAAAAATAAATAGATATTTAAAATAACGAGATTTTTTTTAAGGAAAAGCAAAGACTTTTTATTTCAAAGCATTCTAGCTTTTAGAAGAGGCAAGAAACAAAAGATTAGGCATGATTCAAGCCTCAATTTGATCATGCAAATTTTAAAATTAAAAACTACTTTTCCACACTACCAGGATTCTGGTTGAAACAGGGATGGACTGATGGTCTAGTTCTGCAAGATTTCTCCAGGTTCGGCATCACGAATGGTCAATTTGCTGAGATTTATCTCTTCCTTTTCTCTAGCCATGGCCACGAACAGATTGCATATTCCTTCTATGATGTGATCATCACCAGCTTGATCTGGAATCAAAGCTTTTTCTAGTACGAAGACTGTATTGCTTTGCCCCTGGTGGAATCTTTCTAAGGCAGGCTCATATCTGAGTCTGTTGGTGCCTCTCTGATGCTTCAGCTGGATTGGCTCAACTATGCCATTGAACTTTGGTCCAAGTCCACTCTTTGGTTGATACCCATATTTCAACATCTCTGATGCAACCATTTTTGCTGCACTTGACAATTTTGTATCATCTGGCTCTGATTCCTCATTGAACCTTACAACTTGCGTGATTTCCAAAGTGTGAAAAGTGGCTCCGTCTAACTCATTGGTGACCGGAATAGAATTAACAGAATGAATGGGGTGATTGAGCTCTCTATGGATGGTAACTTCTGTGCGACCCCACTCAAACTTCACACACTGATGAAGAATGGAAGGGACCTCTCTTGCTATGTGAACCCATGGTCTTACCAACAACAGGTTGTAGTTGGATGATACATCCAACATTTGAAATAGAATGGGGAATTCAGTCGGCCCCACCTACAATATGAGATAGATCTCTCCGATGACACTTCTTTGTGCTCCATCAAAAACTTTAACTTTCACACGACTTTCCCTTATCTCTCCCATATTAACACCTAAATCGTGTAGAGTGGTGAAATGACATATGTTGCATCCAGAACCACCATCAATTAAAACTCAAGTCATAATCTTATCATAATATTTGACTGCGATGTGAAGCGCTATGTTGTGCCCAGCCCCTTCCATAGGCAACTCATCATCATGGAAAGACATCTTGTTAGCTTCCACTATTCGTCCAATCATTGAAGCCAAGGTTTCACTTGTGGTCTCTGATATACCGTGAGTTTATTTCTAATACATTTCACTTACAAGTTGTGTGTGTCTAGGGCCTTTTTGTATTGGTTTTTATGTGTTTTTATCATATTTTGCAGGAAAGATGTTCAGGCGCGGAAGTATAGGGACAACTGAAAGAAATGCAGAAAAAGGGCATTCACGGAGGTGATCTACGGATCGTAGGTCCATCGACGGCCCGTATGTGATGACCGTAGATCAGCAGGCAAAGTATGGAAGACTAATCAGGGAAATCTGACCCAGTGTGGAACCACGGTGCCCATTGACGGATCGTATATTGATCTACGGACCGTACTGTTGATCCATAGATTGATACTGCGAGGGTTCCAGTACCTGATTTTTGAAGATTCTAAGTGTGGAGCTACGGAGGGGATTGACGGACCGTAGATCGATCTATGGTCCGTATTGCTAGTCCATCGTTTGCTTCAGAGAAGCTAATTTTTGGAAGCTGAAATATTTTCCAGGTCCTTGTTGACGGAAGGGACTTACGGACCGTAGATCCATCGACGGTCCGTAAGTCAGTCTCGTGGAATGAAGACGCGTACCTGAAACAAACTTTCCTTAATTTGTTTCCCTTTTTATTTAGGATTTGTTTTCTATAAATAGGGCATGTAAACCTCATTTTTGGGGGTTAGACATTATTATTCTAGTTTTACTTGGTGACTTGGGAGATCAATTGGAAAACCTAACAATTATTGATTTCCTAAGTTCGTTTTGAA
>JAJOOO010024958.1:0-12336 GCA_029582685.1 Solanum piurae | reverse complement strand
TTTACTATTCATACTTTGTTAATTGCTCATGGTTCCCACAACCCTAGTTGTGGAGTTTAGTTACCCATAATCATATGAACACAATTCATGGTTTTAGATGAAAGAATTATGAACTTACGTAAGAAGAATAATAAACCCATAAATTCAACTTGAATTGCAACACCAAAATCTTCAAAACGAACTTAGGAAATTAATATTGCTCAAGTTGCAAGTTAATCTCCCCAAGTCAAGAACTAGAATAGAACAATAATGTCTAACCCCCAAAAACGAGTTTTACATGCCCTATTTATAGAAAACAAGTCCTAAATAAAAAGGGAAACAAAATAAGGAAAGTTTCGTTCAGGCACGCGTCTTCAATCCACGAGACTGACTTACGGACCGTCAATGGCTCTACGGTCCGTGAGTCCCTTCCATCAGCCAAGACTTGGAAAATATTTCAGCTTCCAAAATACAGCTTCTCTGAAGCAAACGACGAATGTGCAGTACGGACCGTAGATCAAACTACGGTTCGTCAATCCCCCTCCGTAGCTCCACACTTAGAATCTTCAAAAATCAAGTATTGGAACCCTCGCAATATCCATCTACGGATCAACAGTATGGTCCGTAGATCCATCTACGGACCGTCAATGGCCACCGTGGTTCCACACTTGGTCAAATTTCCCTGATTTGCCTCTATGCCTTGGCTACTGATCTACGACCACCATCTACGGAGCGTCAATAGACCTACGGTCCGTAGATCACCTCCGTAGATGCACTTTTCTGCATTTTTTTCAACTGTTTCTTTAATTCCGCGCCTAAACATCTTTCCTGCAAAATATGATAAAAACACATCAAAAAACCAATACGAAAAGGCCCTAGACACACACAACTTGTAAGTAAAATATATTAAAAATACCGTAAACTCAGGGTATATCAGTGATCAACCTATTAATTTATCTGAAGATTTTGTAGATGAGATGGAAACCACTTTTGATTTGAAAAATCAAGTTGATTTGGAAATTAATAAACTTCGTGGTTACCCCAAGAAGAATAATGGTAATACTAAATATGCTATTAAACCTAATATGCAAACTTATTATTATCCCAGACCGACCCCTCAAGATGTTTTGATAGAGGAACGTGATTGGAACCAAACTAATACTTCTTATAGTGGAAGTGAGATCAATGAATGGAATCTCGACGGTTTAACTGATAGGCAATTAACTATACTTGTTCATAGAATGCTTATGTATTCTACTATTTGTAAGAGTGTTAAAAACACAGATAGAACTATTTGCAAGATGATAATTGCTGGTTTTACTGGTCAACTTAGAGGTTGGTGGGATAATTATATGAGCCTTGAGGCGAAAGCCGATGTACTTAATGCTAAGGTTGTTAATGATGGTGTTGATAACTTAGGTTTTCCCTTAGTAAAAATAGAGAAGACTTTGTTTATACCCTAGTCTTGACTATTCTCGAACATTTTAATGGTAGATTTATCAATCAATATGAAATTGTTTGATCTTTGCTATATGTCTTCGATATAGACATTTAGGAGAATTCCGATAGTATAAAGATACTTATTTAAGTAGGGTGATGGAACTACCGGAAGACAGTCTTGAGCATTTGAAATTCAAGTTTATAGAATTACAAAGAATAGGTATCTAGGCAGCTTAAGATTGCACTCAAAAAGGCATTATTTTTTGCAATGAATTGAAGCTATCTAGGCAGCTTAAGATTGACAAGCTTAGAGAAAGATATCAGTTAGGCGACTTTTGTACTCAGTTTGGTTTACCGGATTATACTAAGAGTACTAAGCATAAAGCCTATAGTCTGAATAATTCAGACAAACCTTATATGAAAAGAAGGTCTAGACGAAGGTCTATGCAGGAGCGAGAAGAGCGAAAAGCTCATCGTAAATCTAATAGAATTACAAAGAATAGGTCTAGACGGGAACTCGCAAAGATTAAGTGCTACAAATGTGGAAAATTTGGTCATGTTGCTCCTAATTGTAAGCTTGAGAAGCTTAAAGTCTTAGAGCTCGATGAAGATATTCACGACAAGACCTATAGTTTCTTATACACCTCTGGTTGTGAATCCGACTATGATTCTGATGCTAGTTCTGAAACTGAGAATGATAAACCTGAATCCTCTAGTAATACTCAGGAACCTGTTGATGCTTGTAAATGTCATGGCGATTCTTGTTACTGTGAAAATGATGAATTTTATAAATTGCAATATCAATTTGAAGATATGAACATTCATACTATTACTTTTGATAACGTTATAGAATTGTTAAAAGAAGTGAATGATAATAATTTGCGCGAAAAATTATTCAGTTTGCTGCGGGTAATAAAGCTAGCTCTTCAAACGCTATTGAAAAACCTAAAAATGAGTTTGAATATTCTGAACCTTATTCTTTATCTGAAGTCAATATTAGACTTGCTAGACAACATGTTGTTATACGTGATACTTCTTTTGATGATTTGAAAAGAGAGATTGAACAATTAAAACAAGAGATTAAAACGCTTAAACAAAATCAGATTATTTGTGATCACCGCCTTACTCAGATTGAGTCAGTTAATAGCAAAGGTAAAAATATTGTTGAAGAAGAAAATACTCTTGCAAATTCTATCACTATTAGTCCCCGACAAAATATGTTTCTGGGAATGATGAAGATCGTTACTGCTCACAAATGGTTTGTTAAATGCACCATATTAATTGATAATACTTTTTCTATAACTGATGTCGCAATGATAGATAGTGGAGCTGACGTAAGTTGCATTCAAGAAGGTCTTGTGCCAACCAAATATTTGAAAAAACAACTGATATGGTTAAATCTGCATCTGGACATGCTTTAGATATAAAGTATAAATTGCCTAATACTCGTATTTGCCAAAATAAAGTTTGCATTCCGCATTTCTTTTTCTTGGTTAAAAATCAGTTATACCCTCCAATTATACTTGGAACCCCTTTTATAAATGTTATATATCCTTTTACTAATATAAATGATAAGGGTTTTTCTGCCACTTATAAAGATGGAGATATTAGTTATACTTTTATCACTGACCCTATTTCTCGTGATATTAATGTTTTAATTAATATGAAACAAAAGCATGTTGAATCTTTGCAACTTGAATTGTTCAGCATAAATATATTTGATACCTTAAAATCAATTAAAGTACAGGAAAATATTAAATTAATTTCCGAACAAGTCGCTGTTGATATTTGTGCTGATCATCCTAATGCCTTTTGGAATAGTAAAAAGTATATTGTTACTCTTCCATATGAAGATAATTTCTCTGAGAATGATATTCCGACAAAATCTCGTCCTTGTCAGATGAACATCGAATTGGTAGAATTCTGCAAAAAAGAAATTGATAATTTATTACAGAAGGGTTTGATAAAACCTTCAAAATCTCCTTGGTCTTGTATTGCCTTTTATGTGAATAACGCTGAAGAAAGGGAACGAAGCGTCCCCAGATTGGTCATCAATTATAAACCGTTAAACAAATATTTAAAGTGGATTAGGTATCCTATTCCAAATAAAAGAGATTTATCATCGAGATTATATGATGCCAATATATTTTAAAATCAGGATATTGGCAGATCCAGTTATTTAAAGAGCATTCTTATAGAACAGCTTTTAACGTCCCATTTGGACAATATGAATGGACTGTTATGCCATTGGGATTAAAAAATGCTCCTTCTGAATTTCAAACAATTATGAATGATATTTTCAAACCATATTTGGATTTTATCATTGTTTATATTGATGATATTTTGGTTTACTCAAAAACATTCGAAATGCATATCAAGCATTTAGACATTTTTAAAAGAATAGTTATACAAAATGGTTTGGTAATTTCTAAACCAAAAATGAGTTTATTTCAAACGTATGTTCGATTTTTGGGACATCATATTTCTCAAGGGAAAGTCACCCCAATTCAAAGAGCCATAGACTTTGCCTCAAAATTTCCTGATGTTATCACGGATCGAACTCAATTACAGAGATTTTTAAAGAGTTTAAACTACATATCCCCCTTCTATAAAAATTTGTCTCGTGATTTGGCCCCTTTATATGACAGGCTAAAAAAAGATCACAAATCACTTTGGACTAATAGTCATACAGCTTTGGTAAAAGATATTAAACTTCGTGTTCAATCGTTTAACTCTTGCTAACCCTGCTTGGCAAAAGATTATTGAGACAGATGAGTCTAACATTGGTTATGGTGGAATACTGAAACAGATTACTCCCCATGATAAAACTGAATATTTGATCAGATTTCATTCTGGGAAGTGGAGCGATGCCCAGAAGAAATATGCTACGGTGGCACATGAAATGTTAACCATTATTAAATGTGTTTTAAAATTTCAAGATGATCTATATAACCAAAAGTTTTTAATAAAAACTGATGCTCAATCTGTGAAGTATATGTTTAATAAAGATTTTAAAAATGATGCGTCAAAATTAATTTTTGCTCGATGGCAAGCACAGCTAGCACCTTTTGATTTTGAAATCCATTATAAAAAGGGAAGTGATAACTCTCTTCCAGATTTCTTATCTAGAGAATATTTATCGTCGTAATGAGCTTCCTTTATCCTTTTTTGTCACGACCCAAAAATGGACGTGATGGCACTTGTCTTAGTCCACCATGACAAGTCAGCCTAAAATCCAACCATTACAATAAAATGCAGAAAATTTTACAATAAACTTAAAATATCCCCAAAATCTGATTGTCACGTGTACCAGCCTCTAAAGTATTACAATTGATTCAAAAGAAAAACACAAGTCTCAAATGACATTGTTTCTAGAATAGAACAAGATCATAAATAGGAGTAAGTAGGTCCACTGAAATGACAAACAGGTACCTCACAATGTCCAAGAAGCCTCGGAAAAGAAGAGAATAAAAAGTATTACAAAAATCCAGGCTCGTAACCTACAAAAAAATTGTAGAAGCAAGGGGTGAGTACCAAACCAAACGGTACTCAGCAAGTAAACCTCTAAACACAAACTAAGGGGATAGAATACGGGTACTCCATACACACCAACCGAACCTCCACAACTACAACCTGCATAAAACCAGCCCAACCTAATAGTTCACAATTACATAGCACCCAACTCAACAACAATCGCTTTAACAAATTATATATCCTCAATAACAAACTCAATGTTCATCAAACACAACTTCCACAAAAAAGGCACTCACAATATCAGCAACACACAAGATCAATTTATCAAATAGAGGTAATCAAATATCAAGTACTTCCCAACCACCAATAAAACACAAAATCATCAAGAATGAAGGATGTCATGGGATGCAATGCAATATGACACCATGAAATGATATCCCCCAGAATACCAAGTACTCTCTCAACCGTATACACATGATACTCCTCGGAAATACATCGAGAGTTCATGACCCATGGGGGACTCGCGAGGTCCATATACCGACACGGACGATCTCCACGTGTCTGTGCGGACGATCTCAACGCACTATCATAAATCAACAAATTCCGCACAGACGATCTCCACGCCCAAATTATAATCTTAACATCTCACCATCCCAGCACGGACAATCTCCACGTGCCCAACTTATACTCAATTTCATCTCAATGCTTGTGAACAATATGATTTCCATAAAAGGGATGATGCATCTCAATCAAATATCAATATGATATGTAATCACCTCAGCTATCACAAATATATGGGTTCAATAAAGAACACAATCAGACATAATAAATCAAGTCAATTAATCACATTGCCTTTTATCACCCCTTTTTCATCATTAGAATTAATCAATGTGGACAAGTCAACCCATCACCAATTCTCATTACCCCAAACACATATTACAAGGAAATACATGAATTCCATACACTTAACAAGGGTTTAGAAATCTACTTGCCTCAAATAATCGAACAATCACTATGGGACTTGAGTCTTCCCCTTTCATTGAGCTTCCAAATCAATGCAATATATTCACAAAATAATCGTGATAAGATTTCTAATTTAATAACACTCATATTACTATAATCAGTCCCTAATTATTGATGTCAACCCATACGTTACGTATCATCCTCCTAAATTTTAAGCCTAGGATAAATTCTTAATTTCCCCAACAATACCCTCCTAATAGTTTTTGTATAATATAACACTTAATATTTAGTTTCCTATCCCCATATATAAAAAATTTTATTCATAATATAATATGATAATAAAATAAAAACTACCAACTACACAATCTAACTGGTTACGAAAATCTTGCACGGCGGAGACCATATGAGGCAAAAACATGAAATTCCTAAACTTATGTATTCATACCAATGATCACATTATGACATTAGAACAATCCTATCAACCTTACCGTCAATTCAATTCCCACCACTAACTGACAACCATTTTTGTCTCCTTTTTATTTAAAAACAATTTCCAACAATATCATCCTCACACTAATATCACCTGACAACATATCTATATATGATTATATAAACAATTTACCAAGAATCTAGAATGAAAATTACCTGATCCACCCAGTTTTCGCATTTTTTCTTGATTTTCCTGCCGCACGCCCAGATCAGTTTTTGAAATAAATTATTAACCACTAATATTAATTCATCTTTTTAATACATGGGCAAAGTGATGAGGGTATTAATTAAAGGAAAAATTACAGAAATCCCACATTTTAGTTTACTTATTACCATTATCCCCTATAAGTTTTATAAATTTCCAAAATCCCTCATTTTTGCGCATTAGATTAATGTATCTCGCGCATCATATTAATGTATCTCGCGCATCATATTAATGTATCAGCGCTTATATTATTGTATCTCGCGCATCAGATTAGTTTATCATGTATAAAATGTACATCATATTAGTGTATCATGTATAAAATGTATTGTATCTTACTTAACAATTAACGTATCTCGCGCATCAGAATAATGTATCAGTGCTTATATTATTGTATATGTTTTGAGGGATTTCTGTAATTATAAACTTTTAAAGGATAAAATGTAAATTTGCCTTAAAAGTATGTGATTTATGTAATTTGCCCTTAATTAAATTATGGACTTGGCCCATTAATTACTAATTATAATTAATTAATTACTGAATTACTATTCGTTACTTAAATAACCGTAGTTATCAAATAGTTCAAAAATTCTCAAACCAACTTCACCGACTGATCATAAATGACTCGAGGAAACATCGGGAGGGGTGAAACGGTAATTTTATAGAAATTTCAAAAAATGATTATCCGGGTCATTACATTATCCACCACTAAAAACCATGTTCGTCCTCGAACATAAGGAAGAAGAAGGAAGAATAACCAACGTTACCAAAAGCTTGAGTTACATTTACCAGCCGGTGTTCATCTCTCCAAGTGAGCTCCTCTCTAAGACCATTCCATCAAGATCAACTACTAAGAATTGAACTTTCGAATCAAACTTTGTAAGATCTATAAGTCAAGAGTGATTATGAAGCCATAACTA
Source organism: Solanum piurae (assembly GCA_029582685.1). Classification (NCBI taxonomy): domain Eukaryota; kingdom Viridiplantae; phylum Streptophyta; class Magnoliopsida; order Solanales; family Solanaceae; genus Solanum; species Solanum piurae. The sequence continues at coordinate 4,869 of JAJOOO010024958.1, read as the reverse complement.
ACTCATGAACCCAATTTAAACTCAAACTCACTGGACCTTAACACAACTATCATGACGAATCTTTTCTCACATAACCAAGATAAACTTCTAAATCAATACTGGCTACGACCATAAGTGAGCCTGAATCAACCACCAGACACCTATAATGCACAAATCATCACAAATTTTATCAAGATTCCCTTCTCACAACACAATCTTTCCATGAACTTAAGTTATAAAAATCTGATCTTTAGACATCAAGTACTAATCAAAGGAGAATCAAACTTATCTAACCCAAAGAAGAACAAGATCGAGTAACCACTTAGCTAGCGATACACCCAAGCTAACAGAACCTATAACAACAATATCAAAAATGCTAGATAAATAGCTATTATTGTAGACAACCTTTAAGAACGGTAGAGCTAGACCCAATGCTCCCTTCATTCAATCACACATATTCGGAATGTGACCTCGATGACATGATGAATATTAAGACAATCATACAACTGTAAGTATCCATGATAGCACTTCAACGAATTCTCTTAAGCACGATTGTGCGTGTAGAATCACTAGTATACTTCAACTATCCCAAACAACACCAAATCTTCTATAGCTGAAATGAACAAGTCTAACCAAGGATGTCACCCTACCAAGAGGACAATCACAGGATCGGTACACCCGATCCACCACTAGGGATTCACCCATTGATATGAAAATACGTGTGGGTATAGGTAGCGAATCACACTCCAAACCATATCCAAAACGAAGGAGATGATCATATAAGAATATACAGAACCAAAGTCGAATAACACTAGATACTTCTTCCATTGTGCCAATATCAAATATTTTCATTCATCTGACTCCACCTCTCAATTTTTAGCCACCCACAATCAACCAATCTGATCTCCATTATAATATTGCAAATACTCGATTTATCAAACCCCACATACTTCTCACAATACTCCATTGAAGCTAACACTCTTAATACCAACAAACATCATAACTACACCAATCATTTACCTTACTCTCAAACTGTCACTAATATTAAAGTATTCTTATCAAATACATGTTCCAACTATGGCTACCTCTCTTTCTATTTAAGAATTTCATGATAAATACGAGTCTCACCCACGGCTGATAGCACTAATTTCAAATCTAAAAGTACTTTCCCATCAATATAAAGTTATTGAATCATGTACAATGTCAACTCCACGTAATTTTTGAGATACCAAGTTTCAACTAATATTCAAAACCATCATATACCTCATACTAACCCTTACGAAATTCTTGGTCACTCCAAAAATTCGGTATACTATAAGCTCATAATCTCTACTCACCATTAAATGCCTATGTAACACATCATAACAGTTTGTATCGTCCCATCAACAAAGTAGTTCCAATCCCCTCGAAATCCTCATTAATCATGTAAAACTATATGTCCACATTGTTGAACATCAATAAGTTACCTATCATAATTTGAACAATCTAGGTCGACATAACCACATAGAATCTTCCACACATCATTGCTTGTCACCCAAACAAAAACTCAATCTTTAAAAAAGTCGATGATAAATTCCTAGTAAGTCTATACCGAACTAGTTCACATCTCACAGATATATCTAAATTCATAGGCAAAAATCAATAAATTTTTCAACTACAAACTAAGGGTTTATGCAAGAGGTATTATTCCTTCACTTTCTTTATTAAAAAAATCATGACAAAAATTTCAAATACCTTGAACTCTTCAATACACCAGACTCTTTTTCCTTTCGCTTACTTGCTTACCAATCTTATCCTTTGACCAACAACCCATGATATTCCTACCTTATCCTCTAAATCAAAACATTACGTGAAACCCTCCTTAGGTATAACAATCAAAAGTAATCAAATTTACTACTCAATTTTTTTTTAAGTTCTTCCAAATGCTTCATACTCAATGTAATCGATCATTTCCTACTTTACCAATTCATATCTTGACAAAACACACTACCACAAACCTAAACTCATCATGAAAAACTTGAATTTTGAATCCAACTATGTAACCCAATCCCTTTATCTATCAACATTAGCTCATACCTTGAAGATTATTTTTTTTAGGAATTAATGTATCTTAGCTTTCATTGATCGCCTCTCCATCGACCTTATCATATCCTTCACTAAAAATCGAACCATACTCATTATTAAACTCGAAACCACAAAAGAACTTATCATCACACTCAAGTCAAATGTCTGTAGACTTCTTTCTTAAATTTTATCAAATAGTATTTAACCAATATGATGAACCCGTGACACCATTATCATAAGTAGAGCAAAATAGATGAAACCACACGTCTTTAAAATCCATTTTCTACTGTCTGAAGATACATCTTTTGTACTTGCATTCAAAGTAAATAACTTTGTTCTCGACCGCCTCCTTCCAATGACTAAACTACATCCCACTAATTCTTTTCATTTGTGACTCTAGTTCATTTCAATTCTATTCGAGCGCTGTCTCAGCACCCCCTATAACCTTCCATGCAATCAAGCTACTCACCAAATAGTATCCAACCACAATCTTAAATACTCGCAAGTCGTCATTACAATACAAAATTCATTTAACCAACAATTCTTATTATATAGTTGCATCCTAATATCCATCACGAACTCTTATTATCATTATGCTCAGTTAGCCCTTGTCATCACCACAAAGTTAACCTTGTCATCTACATGACATCTCAAACCTAACTATACCAATCACATTCAAAAGATTAACGCAATTTTACACGCACTTTCTTACTAAAATTCTCAATTACCTTCACACGAGTATACTCGTTGAGGCTTCCTTTACCTATAAGCTCGTCATCCTAATATCGATCCACTTTCATGGAGCTTACGATGAAATCACAACTTATTTAAAATCTTCGAGATACACTTCACAACCTAAACACGTCAATATTGTACCAATAATCCACCACTAAAAGCTTTCTTATAAATAATGTTTAACCCATTCGTTCGTAGTAACAAGCTAGTTGGTTTCTCAAATATGAATGCAACATCAAATCTTATTATATGAGCATGTGATACAATTGATAGCTCCTTAAGTAGTTAGTATTCACACTTATCATCGACATATTCATTTTTCATATAATACTAGTACCACATCATGAAAGTTCATTAGATCCACCTCTAGAACACATCATTCTTGCCGAGAAGATTGTACTCAAATAACCCACATATTTCTACCCATTAAGTAACTATAATACACTACCAAATATGTTCGATCTCTCATCCAAAGCAATATGCATTCCTTCGTGGATCAAGTCAATAGCATAAGTAACATACTCCATAAATCTAACCAAGTAAGCATCGGTACCGTTATAGTAGTCGTATTATGACCCTCCTTGATACCCACTCAATCTGTATAACCGCAGTAGATATTCTGATCACAATTGGCATAACATCCTTCTTATAATTCGCTAAAAAAAACCATATATGATGTGATAACTTTACTAACTATAGATTCCAAAGTTATTGTATTTATTATCTAGCTATCTCTTTAATTATTCCACTTAATTGTCAAACCACTCCATATATAACCTATACCACACAAGTACTAATCCCACTACTAGATGACTAGCCTAAAAAAATGTAAGCCGCTTATGAAGTCCCTTAAACCATTGTTCAACCTAATCGTTTATTTATCCTCAAAGTGCATCATCGAGTCATCACCTTACTCAATCCTTTCAAATTGCTAAACATTCTTAATCTAACCACACATCATTTCCAGAAGTTTATCACTTCCACTTTAGTACAAGGCCTAACATTCAAGCCACACACGACACACCAACTGCTCACACGAGGAACTACGCACGAGTCATCACTATAAGTGAAAGTGAATGGAGTGAAGCGATACGAATCAAACCCGAATCAAGTACGTACGATAGAGCTCAAGGAAGTAAAAAAATTTCGTAAAAGTCACTATAGCCTCTCGAAGATAAGTACATACGTCTCCGTATCGATTCTCAAGACTCTACTTAGACCCGGCTTGTATACACGTGAGACCTATGAACCTAGGGCTCTGATATCATTTTGTCACGACCCAAAAATGGACGTGATGGCACTCGTCTTATCCTACTAAGACAAGTCAGCCTAAAACCCAACCATTATAATAAAATGCAGAAATTTTTATAATAAACTTAAAATGTCCCCAAAATCTGGTTGTCACGTGTACCAGCCTCTAAAGTATTACAATTGATTCAAAAGAAAAACACAAGTCTCAAATGACATTGTTTCTAGAATAGAACAAGATCATAAATAGAAGTAAGTAGGTTCACTGAGATGACAAACAGCTACCTCACGATCTCCAAGAAGCCTCGGAAAAGAAGAGAGTGAAAAGCATTACAAAATTCCAGGCTCGTAACCTACAAAAAAATTGTAGAAGCAAGGGGTGAGTACCAAACCACACGGTACTCAGCAAGTAAACCTCTAAACACAAACTAAGGGGATAGAATACGGGTACTCCATACACACCAACCGAACCTCCACAACTACAACCTACATAAAACCAGCCCAACCTAACAGTTCCCAGTTACATAGCACCTAACTCAACAATAATCACTTTAACAAATTACATATCCTCAATAACAAACTCAATATTCATCAAACACAACTTCCACAAAAAAGGCACTCACAATATCAGCAACACACAAGATCAATTTATCAAATAGAGGTAATCAAATATCAAGTACTTCCCAACCACCAATAAAACACAAAATCATCAAGAATGAAGGATGTCATGGGATGCAATGCATTATGACACCATGAAATGATATCCCCCAGAATACCAAGTACTCTCTCAACCGTATACACATGATACTCCTCGGAAATACATCGAGAGTTCATGACCCATGG
>JAJOOO010024957.1:0-17790 GCA_029582685.1 Solanum piurae | reverse complement strand
ATAAAAGAATAAAATGAAAAATATTTTTTAAAAATACAATTTTTTAATTTATTTTTGGGGGAGGAGGGGGGGGTGGTAGGTGGTTGGGGTAAGTGTGGACTAAAAAAAATAAAAATTTAATTATTTTTTTCAAAAATATTTTTTTTTTGTGGAAAGCGGGGGTGGGACAGTCAGGAGTTGAACGGGGTAAAAAAATCGAAAAAATCTAACTTTGAACTGTTTTTCAAAAATAAAATTTTAAGTTGTTAATTTATTTTTTTTGTTGGGGGGAGGGGCTAGTTTGGGTGTAGTAACAAAATAAATTGATTTTTCTTTAAAAAAAAAAATTAAAATTTTTTATTTTATTGAATGGGGAGGGTCGGGGTATGGAGTGAGGTGAGAAAAAAATTATTATTTGAGAAATATTTAAGCCAACCAAACATAAGAAAATTAAGAAATATTTTCTAGAATGAGAGATAAAATGAATTAAGTAAAAAAGAAAGTAAAGATATTGGAACTTGGAAGAGTAAAGTAAATGAAATAAAATGAGTAAAGTAAATAAAAAAGAAAAGTCAAAGGTGGTTTTTTTTTTGGAGGGAAATTTAGGTGATTTTGGAGCTAAGAGCCAAAAGGTTATTTCTGTCATTTTGCAGTGTCATGCCAGATCGTGCCATTTAGTTTTACTCATAAATTTAAGGCCGATCATGTCTTTATATGCAAACTTCAAAGTAACAAAAGCTAGCAAGGCAAAGTTTGCCTTGGCTAGACAGAGTACTTCACTTGATGTCCTTCAATTCCATAGCAGGGGCGTCAACCCGCCCCACACCCACTCTCGTGCAACCGAACTATTATTCATGAACGAAGGAAGCCTCGAGGTTGCCTCAGTGGACACTACTAACAAGCTCTCTCTCTCTCCCTCTCTCTATATATATACTCAAACTTACAAATTGGTGACATGTTTGTGTTTCCAAAAGGACTAGTGCATTATCGGTACAATCGATTATCGGATTCTGGCTAAGTCATTCAAGACTAATGTTGCAACCATTAAGAAGATCAAGGCTGATCTCTCGTCATTTTTGTCACGCCCTGAGCCTACACCCTGGACGTGGCCGGCACTCGAAGACCATTGCTGGCCCAAAGCGAACCCTTGGTCTGGCTTTCTTAACTCAGCGGAAACCTAACTCAACAGAATAACTCCATGCAATGCAAGGACATAAAATAACTTGACTGATAAAATCTGGCCCAAAAAGGAAACTCGAGTCTCAAAATAGAATATTTACATATAAACAAAGATGAGAGACTCAATACTAACTGTTTGACTGTCTATTAAGCCTCTATAACACTGAGATGGATGTTGGGACAGACCCCACAACATCCTAATAAAACAAAACTAAGAGAACAAAATAACCGAGTCCTCCGGAATGCAAAGAGGCTCACCACTGACTCGGAAGTGCTCGGCTGGATCAATGGTGTGCTGGATGATGATCCTGGGTACCTGCGGCTGCATCATAATAAGATGCAGGCCAACTGGCATCAGTACATTGAATTTACGAGTATACGAGCTGGAAAGCTAAACAATAACTTAAGCTTGAAAGGAGTACAAGAGAACAATTAGCTTGGCTCTGTTCAACTCATGGATAAATGAACTCAAATGTAAAGCAATAAGACATATGCAATACATATAAACCTTGTAAAACAATGTAAACAACTTAGCTCGTTAATGATAAAACAATAACAAACTCAACTTTACTTATATAAAAGTAATATAACTTTTGTGGGAGGTTCTTTAACCGACAACCACCACTATGAGCCCTAGTGATCATACAACGTTTTACCTCACGTTGCCCAAGGACCATCCTATACCTTGCCGTGATATAGTGTCACGACCCAAAAATGGACGTGATGGCACTCGTCTTATCCCACCAAGACAAGTCAACCTAAAACTCAATTATTACAATAAAATGCGGAAAAATCTATAATCAACTTAAAAATACCCCAAAACCTGGTTGTCACGTGTACAAGCCTCTAAAATATTACAATTGATTCAAAAGAAAAACACAAGTCTCAAATGACCTTGTTTCTAGAGCAGAACAAGATCATAAATAGGAGTAAGAAGGTCTGCTGAAATGACAAGCAGCTACCTCACAAACCTCCACAAGAAGCCTCAGACAAGGAGAAGAGAAAATATCACAAAGGTCCGGGCTAGTAACTTACAAAAAAATGTAGTAGCAAGGGAGTGAGTACCAAACCACACGGTACTCAGCAAGTAAACCTCTAAACACAAGCTAAGGGGATAGAATACGGGTACTCCTTACACCCCAACCGAACCTCCACAACTACAACCTGCATAAAACCAGCCAACCTAATAGTTCACAATTTACAAGCGCATATCTCAACAACAACATTCTAACAATCACATATTCTCAACAACAAGCTCAATATTCATCAATTACAACCTCCATAACTACAACCTGCTTAAAACTAGCCCAACCTAACAGTTCATAATTCACATAGCACACAGCTCAACAACAACACTCTAACAATTACATATCCTCAACAACAAGCTCAATATTCATCAATCAAAGTTCCACAGAAAGGCACTCACAAGATCAGCAAAACACAATATCAAGTTCACTAATGATAAATATGTGCAATGCAAGGTAATGCAATGTCAAGTATAGTGATGCATGTCTGGCCTAGTGATACACACCCGCTGTCTCTCAGTTCGGGACCCATGGGGGACATATCTATCCAAGCATCCATCGTGGCGCGTGATACGACCCTTGAAAATAGTAACTATCGCGGCGCGCGATACGTCCCTCGAAATATAGTATCTGTCGCGGCGCGCGACACGTCCCTCGAAATGGTACATCCTCTTTAATTTCTTATTCTTTCTCAATGCACATAACACTTGTCACGACCATGTCTCAGAACAATGCAAATGACATGTTCACACAAATAATGAGGAGATGACCATTTTCATAACATTGCACAATTCACAACAACACAATCATGATACAACATTAACAATGATTCAACAAGCCTTTCAAACCATTCTTAACACATCGCACACAAACAATTAATCACATTGCCTTTTATTACCCCTTTTTCATCATTAGAATTAATCAATGTGGACAAGTCAACCCATCACCAAGTCTCATTACCCCCAAACACATATTACAAGGAAATACATGAATTCCATACACTTAACAAGGGGTTAGAAATCCACTTGCCTCAAATAGTTGAACAATCACTCCGGGACTTGAGCCTTCCCTTTTCGTTGTACTTGCAACTCAAAGCGATCTATTCACATTAATAATCACAATAAGATTTCGAAACTAACAACACCAATATTACTATAGGTGTAGCCTAGACCCAAAAAGTCACTCAAATTTATAATCAATTTCCTTATCTTGCTAACATGTCAACTCTCATATTTTCCAAATTCCAAGTATAGGGTTTAGTGTCAATATCTCCAAATGACATAATTTTAATGATCTTTATATATCACAATACACCCACTATTTAATTATATATCTCAGTATATCAAAACTTGAATCATAATGTGATAATTAAATGAAAATAATTGAAGCCGAAACTAACTACTCAGCACACCAGTGGCGAACTACAGAACTACCTGCTGAAACAACCTATTTTCAATGTTTCAATCCATATTCCTTGTCCCACTACTAATAATCCTAATCATGGTCCAATGATTAGGAGTAATCATTATCCAATGATTGGACCATAATACTTACACATATTTATAATCCCAAGTTCAGAACGTCAAACCTATATACCTTCGATTTTTATTTCTGGTTTGTTTTTGAAATTGTTCTTGGGAGTATATCCCAGAACTAAAGAAACAAGAAGAGAAGAAGAGATAAGGGAAAAACAATGTATTTTTCTTATTAGTGTATGAACTCAATTGAAAAAAAACTTACATTCAATAATAACAAAGTCTCCCTTATATAGGGAGATTTGTGACCGTTACTACATAACTAACTAATAGTTAGTTATAACTAACTTTTATTAAGAAATACTAACAACCTTTTTCCCTTACTCTCAACACTCCCCCTCAAGCTAGGAAGGGGAGAATATATCACATAGTCCTAGCTTGGAATTAAGATAGTTGTGCTGAACTCTAGTAAGCCCCTTAGTCAGCATATCTGCCGGCTGTTCTTGTGTTGAAATGTAGCTTGTGGTAATAATTCCTTGAAGTAGCTTTTCTCTAACGAAATAGCAATCAACATCAATGTGTTTTGTCCTTTCGTGATAAACAGGATTTGCTGCTATTTGCATTGCAGACTTGCTATCACTGAAGACACAAACTGGTAGTGTTACCTCACTTCCAATTTCCTTCATTAAACCTAGTATCCATACTAGTTCTGCTACAACAGCTGCAAGACACCTGGACTCTGATTCTGCAGAGCTTCTGGAAACTGTAGTCTGTTTCTTTGACTTCCAAGAAACTATTGAATCTCCCAGCTTCACAAAATAACCAGTTACCGACCTTCTAGTTTGTGGACAAGATGCCCAATCAACATCACAATAAGCACTGATCTTCTCTTCTGAACTACTCGACAAAAGGACTCCTAATCCTGGCTGATTTTTGACATACCTTACCACTCTAACTGCAGCTTCCATGTGTGACTTTTTAGGATTTTGTAGAAATTGGCTTAAAGTTTGTACACTAAATGCTATATCAGGTCTGGTCATTGTTAGATAAAGCAGTTTCCCAACCAACCTTTGGTATGCCCTTTGATCAGTAGGAGGATCATCACTTGGTTTCATGTGCTTGACATGATCATCAAATAGTCTTGAGGTGATTTTTAGGTTATAGTCTATGGGAGCCCCAGCTGGCTTAGCTGCTCCTAACCCCAATTCAGCCAATAGCTCTAATGCATACCTTCTTTGATGCATTAGTATTCCTTTGTCAGACCTTGCAAATTCAATACCAAGGAAAATTTTTAACTCTCCCAAATCTTTCATCTTGAAAGTCTCTGACAAAGTGGTTTTGGTTTCCTCTATCAACTTCAGACTATCACCAGTGACCAACATATCATCTACATATACTAATACAAGTGTAACTCCTTCAGGTGTTTTTTTAACATACAAAGACGGATCATATTGACTCTGAACAAACCTGAACTTCACCAACGCCTCTGATAACTTTGTATTCCACTGTCTAGGAGCCTGTTTTAAACCATATAGGGATTTGACTAGCCTGCATACCTTATTCTCCCCCTGGCTTGCAAATCCCTGAGGCAGGTCCATATATATCTCATTAGTTAGGTCTCCATTTAGAAAAGCATTATAGACATCCATCTGATGAGCATACCATTTTTTCCTTGCTGCTGTTGCCAGCACAGTTCTTACTGTTTTCATTTTTACTACCGGAGAGAAAGTCTCTTTAAAATCTATACCTTCTCTCTGATTATACCCTTTTGTAACAAGCCTAGCTTTAAACCTCTCTACCTCACCTGAAGCTTTATACTTTTCTTTATACACCCAGCTACACCCAATAGATTTCTTGCCTTTCGGTAAATCAACCACATCCCAAGTATGGTTGTGATTTAAAGCTTCTACTTCATCTTTCATAGCCTGAACCCACCTTGAATCTCTACTTGCCTCTAAGTAGTTGGTTGGTTCAAAAATTGACGAAGAGGCTGCTACACAAGCCATGTACTCTTTTGATAACCTCTCATAAGACACATACTTTGACAGTGCATAAGGCACTTCTTTGTGAATGTTTAAAGAGACAAAATCAGTCATCCAAATTGGTGTCTTCCTATCTCTAGTTGACTTCCTCTGACCCTGCACCTTATGAGACACATCTGTATCAGTAGCCTCTTGTGTCACCTCATGCTGGTTACTCTAAGAGTCTAAGACTGTATCTTGTGAACCTGTAGACCCATGAACTTCATCACCTATTTCAGGAATAACTTGAACTGTCTCAACACTTGTAGCTGTATTCGTTGGCCGATACTGCTGATCACTTACGGGAAACACACACTGAGGCTCTTGACGGGCCTTATTTTTCTCCGTAAATGGTAATACATCTTCTCTAAAGGAGACATCCCTGCTCACAAAAAAGGACTTATTTACCACATCATACAAGACATACCCCTTTTGTGTATCAAAAAAACCCATAAGTACAGTGGTTTTTGTTCTAGTTAACAACTTGTCATGCTCATTAAGTACCTTAGCATAACACAAACACCCCACTACTCTAAGATGATCACAGTTGGGCTTCTTCCCATACAACCTTTCATATGGAGTTTGATAATGTAACACTGAACTTGGTAGTCCATTTATGATGTATACAACTACTAACACACAATACCCCCAGAATCTTACTGGAATTTCCCCTTGAAACCTTAGAGCTCTTGTTACCTCTAAAATGTGTCTGTGCTTTCTTTCTGCCACTCCATTTTGCTGAGGAGTGTAAGCACATGTTGTCTGATGAACAATTCCAAGATTTTTAAACAGGTTATTGCATAGTGAATTCACAAATTCAGATCCATTATCTGTTCTTACCACTTTTACTACCTTATTAAACTGAGTCTGCACATAACTAAAAAAATGCTTAATCTGAACAAACACATCAGTCTTAAATTTCAGCAAAAACACCCAAGTCACTCTGGAGAAATCATCAACAACTGTCAAGAAGTACCTATTACCATTCATAGTGGGAACTCTATAGGGCCCCCATAAGTCCATGTGTACAAGATCAAAACAACAAGTAGTTTTAATATTGCTAGAAGGAAATGACAACCTAGTCTGTTTTGCACTTGGACACACAGTACATTGTTTCAGTCTATCATCTATATCCACAGACTTCTCTATAGACAAAATTCTTTTGAGTACATTAGTAGACACATGTCCAAACCTCTTGTGCAACAGGTCCACCTCTGCTTGCTGCTTTTTTTCTACAGTATTTGCAGCTAATGCTTCTCCCTTGACTGAATTCTTAGTACTCTGATCAGCTAGGAAATACAGTCCACCATTAATCCTTCCAATTGCTCTCACCTTCCCAGTGTAAAGATCCTGGAATACACAGAAATCAGGGAAAAAACTTACTGAACACTACCATTCCTTGACTACTTTAGACACTGAGAGCATATTATAACTGAATTGAGGTATATGGAGAACATTAGAGACAACATTTCCTTCTATCAAGCAACTCCTACCTACATTTGTCACCATAACTGTATCACCATTAGGAAGACAGACCTTCTTTACTCCCTTGGGTTGTACTATAGAAGACTCATCAAACATACTTAACTCAGACACTATATGATGTGTAGCACCTGTATCTATGATCCACTGTTTTGATTTAGGAGTTTTAAAGAAAACACTGCTAATACCTGGAACATTTGCCACATCTGCTGAACCAGTTTCTTCAGGAGGATTGTTTGAGTGGATCATCTGCAGAATATGACTATATATTGCTCCTGAGTAAATGCTGCTTTACTCATTTGATTCATCATAGACACCTGTACCTCAGACCTTTCCTGATCACCTGTCTTTGACTTGGCACGAGAGTCTTGTTCATCCATATGACCAACTAACACATTGTAGGCAGCTCCTTCTTCTAACTTTTGTTTTCTCTTTGTTTTAAAATTAGGAGGATATCCATTCAACTTCCAACAATTCTCTCTACTGTGACCATTTAGTTTACAGAAATCACATTGAACATTATAGTTTTTCTTAAGCTTTTGCCCCTGACTTCTTGAGTACATAGCCATTTCAAAATCCTTTACCTGAGCAGTTGGTCTCATTCCCAACACTCCAGCACTGGTAGCTCCAGCCCTATGACTTTCATCACTCACAATCATAGCATAAGCTTGATTTACTGAGGGCAAAGGACTCATGAGCAAGATTTGACTTCTTGCTTGAATGTATGACTCATTCAACCCCATCAAGAACTGAAACAACTTTAGTTTTTGAAGATGCACCACAAATTCTTTCGACTTATCACAATCACACCCTGGTGCTGGTACTAGTGCTTCAAACTCATCCCACAAATCTTTAAGTTTTGAAAAATACACACAAACAGACATATTTTCTTGACTCAAAGAAGCAATATTCTTATGCAGATTAAAAGTTCTCACACCATCCACTTTATGAAATCTTTCATATAGATCATCCCACACTGATTTATCAACAGAGGCATACATTATACCTCCAAGTAATTCTTTAGCAACAGAGTTCATTATCCAAGCAAGTACTACTGCATTCACCCTTTCCCAATGGTTCCCCAATTCATTTGGAAACTTATCTTTAGCACAAGTCCTATCTACCATACCCATCTTATTTCTACCTAACAGGGCTACTCGCATGGATCTATACCAAACTGAGTAATTCTCGATACCTGTAAGTTGAAATGATATGATTTGGACACCACTGACATCTGATGGATTGAGGAACAGGGGATGGTTATAATTGATCACACTGGGCTGAGACCCGCCATGGCTAGTTGATCCTGAGACTTCAGTTTCTGTACTCACCATCGTGAAACTCTCCAGATCTCAAAACTTGACTCATACTTTACACCACAGTTGAAAACTCCGACTGTAGGATCGAAAGAATTAGCAAGAAGCTCTTGCCTATGGCTTTAATACCATGAAATTGTTCTTGGGAGTATATCCCAGAACTAAAGAAAGAAGAAGAGAAGAATAGATAAGGGAGAAACAATGTATTTTTCTTATTAGTGTATGAACTCAATTGAAAAAAAACTTACATTCAATAATAACAAAGTCTCCCTTATATAGGGAGATTTGTGACCATTACTACATAACTAACTAATAGTTAGTTATAACTAACTTTTATTAAGAAATACTAACAACCTTTTTCCCTTACTCTCAACAGTTTTTCATTCACAGGAGTCCCACATTTTTAATACTAATATTAGGACGCCTACTCATATGCACAACACAAAGATAGGCGTGGTTGATAATTATGATTACCTGAACGTTTTGTCGTCCCCTTAGATTGTGCCGCCGTAGTATTCTTTCCCGGAAGCTACTTTTGTTCTCGTTAATTTGTCGTTTACCAACATAAAAACCCTACTAACTTATGTTAACATGGGTCAAATAGTTAGGGTATTAATATATATTATGGCATTGACCCATTAACCACCAACTAAATAAATAAATTATTTAATATATACCCATCAACTAAATAACCGTAGTTATCGAATAATTCAAAATTTTCAAATCAACTTCACCAACTAATCAAAAATTACTCGAGTCAACTATTGAGAGGGTTAAAAACGGTAATTTTATGTAAATTTCTAAAAATGACAATCTGGGTCATTACATATAGGACCTTACTTTACATAGTGGATCCACTAGCTTAACTTACATGATCATCTAAAAAGAATGACCCGTCAAGTCCCATGTTGGCTACATGGTTCTTATGGAGAGTTGAGTTAATATGAACTCGCGTCCCCAATTCGGTGCTCAATACTACTCCCAAAAATACTTTGGCTCATAAGTGTTTTAAACATATCTTTCTTTAGTTTGAGATAATTGCTCAAAGCTTAGCCCAAAGGCTCTCTTGGAAAACATAGTTCCTTTCTTACTCAAATGTAAACAAAACATTTATAAACTTCTTTGGAAATACGTAGTTCCCTAATAACTTTTGAGAAATGAACTTGACTCTATACTCTTGGCTTAACTTGAAACTCGAAATTCTTTACTTAACTTGAAACTTGAGCCTTAAAACGAAGTTAAAACGTTTAACAAAAACTCTTGAAAAACTTTAAAGACTTGCTTGGACTTGCTTCTTAACTTCTAGACTTGACTCTAACTTCACTTGACTTTGATCCGAACTTTCCTCGAATTGGATTATGAATTCAAGGGTAATGATCTCATGTGTATGGATGAGTTCTTGACGTTAGACGTACCTTGGAGTGGTGAAAACAACTATAAAACATAGGTACATTACTAAGGAACATGTATGAAAAAGTAGGGAATGAAAGGGAAAACTTGGCGTCCTTGGCGCTCTGAGAGGCGTGGGGCTCCAGACCACAAAGTTCAGAAGGGCCTGGTGGGGGCTCTGCTAGGCGCGCCGCCCCAAGGGCTGGACTTCAGAGTCCCTTTTGGGGCGCGCTGGCTGACGCGATGCCCCAGCCCTTTTCCCCGAAAATTCGACTTTTCTCCTTCTTTTTTCCAACTCTAAATTACCTTAATTTCAAAGGTTCCAGCCCCAAACACTTAATATCATAAAACCCCTCAACATACAGTAGATTTAACTCACAAACACAACCGGAAACATGTCCCAAATCAACAAGGAACTTCAACAACAAAACCACAACTTCAACAACCAAAAACTTCAACAACACAATCAATCTTTTCTCGTAATTAAAACGAGTTTGGCGTGTGGAGGATTAAACCAACCCAATACTATGATCTCACATACCTAGTAGGGATCACCCCCAACGATATTCACGACGATCTTTGACGAAACCTTGCTTGATCTTTTCTTTCTCCCCTTCTTCTCCTCTTTACTCACAAACCCTCACTCTCACTCTTTTAAAAAGGGAAAAACTGATCTAAAATCAGTCTAGCACCTTAATATATCCAAAAGAATTGGTTAGGGAAGAGACCAAAATACCCTTAAAATTTCCGGACGGACTTCCCTGCCAACTGCCAAACTTCCAAAGGGCATAACTCACTCATATGAACTCGGAATCGAGCAAACTCGGTGGCGTTGGAAAGATCATTCCACGAGATTCGCAAAAATAACTGGAACTACACCTAAATAATCCTGAGCTAGAAGTTATGACTGCTCAAAGTTGGCCAAAAACTCACCTTTTTTTCCCATACTTAACCAAATTTTCCAGATTTTTAAAATTCTTTCCAAAAATGACTATTTCCAATTTTTAAGCTTCTTCCTAGTTATCAACTTGCAAGATGTCACAATTTTGTTCGTAAACCAGTTTAATGATGGATTGACAACGAATTATCAACAAATATTATTAGCTAGATGCGATTTAGCGATAGATTTGCAACAAAATGGCATAGCTAATTCTCTTTCTTTTTTGTGTGTGTAGTGCTTGTCCTTAACTTATTCTAGCTAGTGGTATTAAATTACTCTCTTTGTCTCAATTTACGCGACAAATCTGAATTTCGCAATTCTAAATCTGGCATAGCTAATTCTCTTCTTTTTTGTGTGGGTAGTGCTTGTCCTTAAATTATTCTAGCTAGTGGTATTAAATTACTCGCTTTGTCTCAATTTACGCGACAAATCTGAATTTTGTGATTCTAAATCTTTTCTTTAACCATAACTTTTGCATATATCTTTTATGAATTATTAAATATTGTGACTTATAGTACTTTTTATGTAGTTTTCATATACTTAAATTTTACTTTTAAAAAATTGAGATTTTCATATCCGAATTCACTATTAAAATTAAAAAAAATTAACTCTCGAAATCCAAACAAAAAAAGGCAAGTCATTCTAGGATTGGCTTATCTTGGAAAGAGACAACAACTTTGCATAACATATCTCAAGGTGTATTTGGTATGTATTCGTTTTTTGATGTTTTGAAAAATATTTTTTTCTGAAAATAAGTTTCTTTTGTAAATTGAAAAAACAACTTTTTTAGAGGAGTAGAACAAACAAGTTCTTTGTGCAGGTTCAGAGCCTAGCTCTTCAGACCAGGTTTTGGAAAGAGTTGTATCTATTTTCCTCATATTTTATGAGTTTTATGAAAAATATCATTTTATGACTTATAGTGATTCATAAATGTTAGTTCCACGTGTTCGTGCTTTGTAGTTTGTTTTGTGATCTTGGGTAGGCTTACCTATAGGTGTCATCACATCACCAATTCTGCAAGCAATTGTAATTGCAAATTAAAACTTCAGTGCGACACTTTATTTTGAAAACAATCCAAAAGCTGATGGAAAAAGTTTTTATATTTTGATATTGTCGACGTATTAAATCTGAGGCAAGACCTTTGAGTTTATAGACAATAAAAGAGTTCTAAGATAGAAAGGTACAATCCAAAAAATACATTTTTGGTGTAATCAAAAAGGTTTTATTTTTCTCATTTCTCGTTCACACTTTAAAAACTCCAAAAAAAATAAAAAAATAGTTTCAATAAGAATCAATCAATTACAAAGAAGAAGAAAAAATACACAAAAGAAAAAGGGGAAAATGCATAAGTACCCCCCAGCCTATGCCCGAAATCCCTGAGACACACCTAACCTTTACTAAGGTCCTATTACCCCCCCGAACTTATTTTATATATAATTTTTTACCCCTTTTCAGCCTACGTGGCACTATTTTGTGGGCCCAACGCATGTTGACTTTTTTTCAAGGATAGTGCCACGTAGGCCAAAAAGGGGTAGAAAATTAATAAAAACATAAGTTCGGGGGGTAATAGGACCTTAGTAAAGGTTAGGTGTGTCTCAGGGATTTCGGGCATAGGCTGGGAGGGTACTTATGCCTTTTCCCTAAAAAGTACAACAATACTCTAATTTCAAATGCCAAAGAAAAATGTGACGAAAGAAAACTTATAGAATAAGCAAATAAATTAACCAAAAAAATAGACTTTTTCTAATTGAACCCCCCAAAAATGAATGGCTTCTTATTAACAACCCTACATGATTTCCTCACTTCTCCAGTTCTCCTTGTCCATCAATTAATACTTCAACTCTACCCAATTTCACCATGGCCTCACCAAACTTAGTGTAAAAATCAGGATCATTAACAATATCATCCACAATATTCTTTGTCAATCCATCCAATGCTATTTGTTGATCAATTTGAAGAACCTCATTTCCCTTTCTAATTTGTTGAAAATATGAATTATCTACCAAAGATGGAGTCTCCACATCAAGAGGATAAGTGTTGTAAAAAAATAATGAAATTCTAGGACATTTATCCTTTAATTCAGCCAATAGCCATTGGCTCATGCTTGGATCAGGACCACCAGTATTATTGAAGTTGTATATTCTATCTTTGAAGAGTGAGCAACGAGCAATTCCAACAGTGTGGCCACCTAGAATCGAAAATAAAAAAGTAGTTAACGGTCAATGAAATGAGATAAAAATCATCAGAGTTCAAATTTCAGTAGGTGATTTTTTTCAATATGTCAAAGTTTTGGTGGTTAAAGTTATTCAGTGACCATGTTGATTAGTGGTTACAAGGTAGCATGTGCTCATAGAACACAATGTATAATTTTGGCTCGAACTTTGTAGTTGTGTTTAAAAATTTGTTTAATATGTATAATTAATTTATCTATAATGCACTAAGCAAAGAAGATTATGGCTTAAAACCCTTAAATTTAAAATCATGGCTCTACTTTTGGATTCTTAGTAAAATAGTATATACTCTAGGTGCACGCAAGCTAATTTGAGTATCATTGTCATAACAAGAAAATCTAGAATAAGGATAAAGGTTGTAAAATAAAAACGTTAAAAAAAAGAAAGCATCCAAAGGTATGTCCTAATGGAAATATAATGAGATGTGAACCATAGATCGACCATTCTTCAAATCTTAATAAAAGTAAGAAAATATAATGTTAGGTAATTTCTTTGATCCGTCTAAGATTTAGTGAAGAGAGTTATTTGGTATATTCACCCTGGTGGGAGATAGTATGTACATGATAAAATAGTCGAGGTGCACACATGCTACTGGACATCGTCCCAATAAAATGAAGGATTGTAAAAATGTGAAATTACCTAAAAGATAAACCATGTCATATTGAGTAAGATTTTTGCTTGCAAAGAGTTTGATGGAATTAGAAACTGAAATTGTAGCAGCAGGAAGATTCACATTTGAAGCCAAGAAAACATCTCCATCCCTTTGTCCTGTTTCTACATCATACCATTTTCCACCAGCCTATGACATTTTATAATCAAAACCAACACAAATTAGGATGCATGTATATGTCACAAATAATATAATTTAAACGTCTCATCGTATTATAGTCACACAAATATTATAGCATATTTAAGACCACAAGTTTTAAGAATATTCAATTTTTCCTTTAACTCCATGGCCAATCAAATAAGTTACGAAGAAAAATGTTACTCATTACTCGTTAGTTGACTGTGCACGGAGCTTAAGAAACAAAATTAGACTTTTGAATGTTGTGGATTTTAGATTAAAGATGTGTGTCATCCAATTAAATCTTACGATCTTAAACTTGTCATATAGAATATTGAAACTGAAAAACTTATTAATATTGAAAACAACACTCTTTTTGAGACAGATTAAAAAAGAAATATATGCTATCAATGCTACCATTGAAGAAATAGAGAAAATTACTAATTTATAATCCCGCCCGTGTTTTAAATGGATGTTTTACCTGATCCATTTCAAATCTAGTCAAAGGTCTTCGAGCCTTGTTGAGAACTATAGTTTTAAAAAAAAAGTGACCCTAATCCCTTCTCAACCTAGGTCAAAGGTCTTCTCACTTTTTTTTCCTTAGAAATAGAATCAAGTTCGTTATGATTAGCAGATCAACCTCGCATCATATCGATAGCGGGACTTACCTATAGTAGTAACATAGAAAATCTCAAATGATTGATGGAAGTGATAATGATAAAATAAAATGTAAAATTTACCAAGACAACAGCATCTCTAGTTGCCATAGAAATAATGTCAGCACAAGAAACTAGGCCTTGACATTCTGCTTCTAAAGCTTCTTTAATAGCATCAATGAGTCCATATCCCCTAACACTTGAGTTTGGGACTGCTTTTTTCTCACTGGTGAGTCCATCCAATAGAATTGATGCATCACAACCCTATTCATCATGTACATAACAAAAATATTAGTCCAATATTCAATGGTAATAGAAAATTGTACCACAAATATTTCATAAAGAGCATTCTTTTTTTCATAATACCACAATTTTATGGAATTGGTTCATGAGCAAAATAAGAAAAGTCAAGGAAATTATCATAAAAAAAATTATTTTACCCTTTATGACATAATTTATAGGCACAAAAATAGAGAGAAGGCTTAAAATAGTCCCTTATCTTTGAGTTCAGACTCAAAGTCATCCTTATTTTTTCACGTGAAACGTACTTCATGTTTATAGTATTGATGCAATTCTTGTCCGCCCTCAAACTTGTCTTTACTTTTTCAGATCGAAAGGCTCATTATGTAAGATTTCATGTGCAACAGTACAAATAAAGGTAGATTCTTGATTTAATTAGCTACAATGATGTTTGGACTAAAAAAGATAGGATTTAGCAACAGTCAAGTTTTATGGCTAAACAACAAAATCTATCACTACTCTTACTCAACGATTGATTTATGTTAGCTACAAGTGAATTAGTGACGAAGTTCACGGCTAAATCCAATTTTCTTAATAGAACACTCTTTTTCTCATCTTCTTTTATGGAGTTATGATTTCTACTAAATATAGAGGAACAAATCTGAACATTCCAGACACTAAATTGTGGACAAACTAATGTTAAAAAATAGACTAAAGTTTCAGAGGACCAAAAGTGCACCAATATTACAAACATGAGGGACAATTAGTGTTTCTTGTGAAAAAATAAGAATGACTTAAGTCTTAACCCAATGATAAAGGTCTATTTTGGGCCTTTTCTCCACAAAATATCATTATATGTTTAAAACCATGCATTCCAATATCCTCTCCTTCTTTATTAAATTTTCGTGTCAAATTAAATAGCTTCACATAAAATACTACAGAAATATACTACTTAAGATTTTAATTTACAATGTATGGATATACTTTTATTTAATTACAAATGTAGTTTATAAATTACCAACATAACTGTTTAATTATTTTTTATTTTAATTTAATTATTTAATTTCGATTTTCTTCTCTCCTATTTTTGGGATTATGTGCCTTATTTATCTCTCCAATTAAAGTTCTTAATACACACGTTTCTACCTTTCAAATATTATTTTATTTTTTTCCTTTTTTATTCAATCAATGTAAAGTAAAAGTCTTTTAGATTTCCAACAATTCACTCTTTTCTAAACTTCATTATCCCCTGTGCAGTTTTCATTGCGAGAAATTTTAATCATTGTTTTTCTCTCTTCCGATCATATTGATCATTTTCATATTTCATCACTTCTCACATTAGTTCATCACTTGCACCATTTTTATATTTCCTCTTAAGTTCATCACTCAATATTCTATTTTCATATTTCGATCTATATGGTTAGGATGCCCCAAAAAAATTCTGAAGATTGATACCGGTACGGTTAGTGAAAGTGAACCAGTTGGAAGATGCATAAATTAATTCGAAAGGGGGAGGACTAAAAAGGAGCATGTTCTGTTAACACTTAATTTTATGAAATATGTTGTTGAATTTTTGTTCTTTTCAAAATATTTTGTTACACTTTTGGATGTCACTTTAATTGGTATTTTCGATCAGTTTTTATGCCTATTTTGCGTTCAATTACCACCACTTATTTGCATACATTTTACACCAATATTACGAAAAATATATCATTTTGGTGCTTATATTGTGTTCAATGAACCGACAAATACATTTACTTGTTTGTATTTATATTTGTCAAAATGTGTGTAATTGTGGTCTCAAACTATATTTTAAAGCCAATTAGATGTATTACATATTTATTGAGTGAGGTTAGTATATAATACCAACAATTCAGCCATTATATATCACCAATTAATTTGAACATTTGTATCGTACTTCATCAAGAAAATAACAATGTAGTAAATCAATATGCCATCACCAATGTTACAACATCAATTACACCAATATTATGAAGTGAGCCTTAATATGATTTAGTGAATCACTTTCGAATATTTCATCAATATTACAAAAATCACACCAATATCAGTTTTTACAGTATTTTTTTCACAAAAATATGAATTATACAAACAAGCAAACAACAATGATATAATAATCAATACACCAATAATACGAATTAGCCAATCAACATTAACCAATATTGAATTAAACAGCAATTAACATTCATTAAAAACATCTAAATTTCAACAAAAGCACAAAAGATTCAACTACATACTTGTTTAAATAAAATCAAAACAAAAAGAAAACACCAATGTTAATTCTGAGGCGGATATCGTTATGAATCTCCATTGGTGGAGATGGAACGCTCACGACATGTTTAAGTTCTAACTCTAAAATGGTCGTGTCCACACCCAATTGGGAAACAATTGTAGTAACTAAGCCATCGTATTTGGTGTTCGCGTCATATATCACTCCTTCTATATTGTAATCCAAGTACTTATACCTGTGTAACATTATAATTTATTGTTAATCAATCTCCAAAATAATTTTGGACAACATAAAATACACTATCAACTACGCCAACAAATGAACCAAAAAAACACCATGAAAATTTCAAAACGATTGACGAGACCTAAATTAGTTGTGTAGATCAACATTTTCACCAAATCATTTACGAGAAAATGGCCAAAAGCCCCCCCAAGCTATTACCGAATTCTCAACTACACACTTATTCTTCACGGGAGTCCTATCACCCCCCTGAACCTTTTAAAAGTGAAATATCTAGCCCCCTACAAACTCACGCCCAGATTCGTATTAGGTAGTAATCAACACGCGCTGCCACGTAATATTACCCCTTTTTTATATAAAAAAAATTAATTATTCTTTTATAATTTACTTTTTTTATATATATATTTTCATCTTCTCCTTTTCTCTTTCTTTTCCATTCTTCCATTTCTTTTTCTTTGAAGCTTCTGCAGATTTGACGACCAGGATGCCATGACTACCACATCTTCGATCTTGTTCTCTAAGGCTAGAGACAGACGAAAAACTTTGTCACTAATTAATGTTTACAACAATTTCAATAAATGG